>JAVYIG010002708.1:0-231661 GCA_035222895.1 Strongylocentrotus droebachiensis | reverse complement strand
CCCCTTGCTTTCCTTTCCCTTTCACTATTCTCCTTTTCCCCCTTTCTTCATTTTCCGCCTTTTCTCTCCTCTCCTTTCCCCTTTCTTCATTTCCCCCTTCTTTTTCTCCTCTCCCCTTTCTCTCCTCCCTCTTTTCTTCTTCTTTCTCTCTTCATACCTTTCCTTTTCCCATCTTTTTCTTTCCCCCTCCTTTTTTCTCTCCTTTTCTTTTCCCCCTTTCTCCTTTTCCTTTTTTTTCCGGGGGGGGGGGGTGGGAGAGGGGGAGGGGCACGTGCCCCGCTGCCCCCTGATCCACCACTGTTTTTTGTGACACTGGCAGGTCACTAATTGGCTAGGGGTCCAGGTGCTGATCATTATGAAGCTCAATGTTTAAGCATTTTAATCGTGGTGAGATGAGCATTCGGGGTCCCGTTTTAGGGCCCCTGATGCGGTCCAGGGGGCAAAGCCAATGGCAGGAAGGGGTGACCGCCCCCCCCCCCCCTTGGCAAAAAAAAAGAAGAAATAAAAAGGGGAAAATATATATATATATATTTTTTTTTTTGGAGGGGGGGGGGGGTGTTAAAGAAAGCAAAATTAAAGTGTTCCTTCCCCCCTCCCAAGCCACTGAACGAAATATCTGACGACGTTATTTACCAATTTCCCGGATTTCACCTAGGGCCCAAAGTCAGCTAGGCACCGAGATGCTTATCTGACGGTAATTTAATGCCTAAAACCCCTTGACTCCCCCCCCCCCCAAGCCACTGAACGAAATATCTGACGACAAAATTTTCCAATTTCCGGGGAAAATAATTATTTACAAAATCTGAGCGTGATTAAATGGCCCAAATCCCTGAGCTTCCGGGGGCTCCGCCCCCTGGACCCCACGCCTATTCGTGACCAGCCAGTCTCACAAATAAGGTATCAAAATATGTTCATCTGACCGTAATTTATTGCCCAAAACCCCTGAGCTTCCGGGGGCTCCGCCTTCTGGACCCAACACCAATTTTGTGTCTTGCCAGTGTCACAAATAAGGTATCAAAATATGCTCATCTGACCGTAATTATGCTCAAAACCCTTGAGCGTCTGGGGCTCCGCCCCTGGACCCCACGCCAATTTGTGACCTGCCAGTGTCACAAATGAGGTATACAAATATGCTCAGCTGACGATAATTTTAAGGTAAAAAACCCTTAAGCTTCAGGGGGCTCCGCCCCCTGGACCCCACGCCAATTTGTAACCTGCAGTATCACAAATAAGGTATAAAAATATGCTCATCTGACGATAATTTAATGTATAAAACCCCTGAGCTTCCGGGGGCTCCGCCTTCTGGACCCAACACCAATTTGTGTCTTGCCAGTGTCACAAATAAGGTATCAAAATATGCTCATCTGACCGTAATTATGCTCAAAACCCTTGAGCTTCTGGGGGCTCCGCCCCCTGGACCCCACGCAATTTGTGACCTGCCAGTGTCACAAATGAGGTATAAAAATATGCTCAGCTGACGATAATTTTAAGGTATAAAACCCTTAAGCTTCAGGGGGCTCCGTCCCCTGGACCCCACGCCAATTTGTAACCTGCCAGTATCACAAATAAGGTATAAAAATATGCTCATCTGACGATAATTTAATGTATAAAACCCCTGAGCTCTGAAGGCTCCACCTCCTGGACCCAGCACCAATTTGTGTGCTGCCAGTGTCACAAATAAGGTATCAAAAATAATATGCTCATCTGACAGTAATTAAATGCCTATACCCCCTGAGCTTCTGGGGCCCCACCCCTTGACCCCCGCCGAAAAACGTTCAGCGGGGCCTGCATGTAAGAGTGGGGGTGATGGGGATTCCTTTTGTTTGTCTACCCCCCCCCCCCTTCCAAACGTTTTTGCCACTGCCGGTGTCACCATTACGTACCAATATTTGGCTCGCATAATT
Organism: Strongylocentrotus droebachiensis; assembly: GCA_035222895.1. Classification (NCBI taxonomy): domain Eukaryota; kingdom Metazoa; phylum Echinodermata; class Echinoidea; order Camarodonta; family Strongylocentrotidae; genus Strongylocentrotus; species Strongylocentrotus droebachiensis. Next base: position 229,757 of record JAVYIG010002708.1, on the reverse strand, counting down.
TTCGAATTGAATTTAAAATGTCTTGATTTGTAACTGTCCCTTATTATACCTGCACATGCAGGTAATGATGCTGACGTCATTATTCATTAATCAGCTACATCATGCCCATAATTTTGTTACCAAATAAAGAGAAGAAGTTACTGAAGAGAATACAAAACTTTCTGTATGTGTAACATTTTTCATGTTTATGTAAATTATGTAAATGTGCTTAAGAGTCTAAAATTCCTGCACCTACCCTACAAGGTTAATGTTAAATTCACTTCAAATGATCTTTGTGATGGAGTTATAATGCGATGGAGATTAGAATATACCTACTATTGGTGGACAGTTCGATTATAAACCAGTTTATCACTGGTTCTTCTACCCGGGTCGATTTACTAATAGAAGCCAATGGGCTATAATAGGGAATATGGAATGTGGGACCATTAGAAACCATCGAAAAATCTTGAATGGACCCGACCCACAGCCATAGAAAATATCTATTGGGCCAACAGGCCCACCCACATAAAAATGCTGATGGACCAACAAAAACCCATAGAAGATGTGGGTGGATGTTGGTCCAATAGAAGCTTTCTGTTGGTCCATCAGCATTTTTCTGTGGGTGGGCCTGTTGGCCCAATAAATATATTTCTATTGGTTTCTGTGGGTCCAATATTTTACTTCCCTATTGATACCAATAGACACCACTGATAGCAAAGGTTTCTGATGGTCCGAGGCTATTGGATCCTATTGGAATTTCGACCTGTATAATATAGTTATTTTAGTGTATTCTTGTTTGTGCTTATACTCTAATAAATGTGATCATTTTATACCTTTGAAGAAGAATAATTAATAGGCCTATATAGTCCTATTCCGTGTTGTAAAAATAGGACCCCAATTATGCTTTTTCAGCTTTCCTGATTGGTCATATCCTATCAAGTTCTCTAATTATTATTATTTTTTGTTGTTGAAATAGTATCATTTTACTTTTGTATTTAAGTTACATTGAACTGAAATACTAAATCAAATCAAAGTTACACACATATAGTGCCTCTTGAAAATAAGCTCTTTGTGTGTACATAAACAAGCAATACAATTACAGAATACTCCATGCAGTTCGATATTTTGGATAAAGATTATTATGTCACAACTTATTTTTGTTTATAGTATTGAAAAGCTAATGTGGGCCTATGTATTGTATTCACACGTAACAGGCATAAGATAGTTAAGGTGTTTTTGAAGGTAAAGTTTGAAGTTTTGTTTATAACAGCCTTCCAATAATGCACCTTCTAAGACATTGGTTATAGTTTTTGAAGAAGAAAAATAGTGCTTTATTGGTCAGGGGATATGCTTATATTTTAGAGCGTATCTGGTATGGTAAGTAAGGCTAGAGATAATGGAAGTTTGTTGTTAGGTAGTTGGAACGTAAGTTTTATACTCTTTTAGAAACAGACAGTTTGTATTAGATCAGGAGTGGACATTTTCTGTCCAAGTTTGAGAACCAAATTTTGCATCAGTGCCATTCTGTTTCATTGAATTGAGTTTCCCGCAGAGAGAATTGAGTTGGTTTAATTAAAGAAGGAAGAGGCGATGAAGAACCAAAAGCAATATGTTTTTCATTTACTATGAATCAGATCTCCTTACACGTTATATTGAAATGGTAGTTTCACCGTGTGAACTTAATTGCTGGTTGCTTATTAATGCATTTGCCCACTGGTAACATAATACTTTCACAAGTTGATATCCCTCACCATTGGAATTTGTTTGGGTAATGTCTAAATTTCGTTAAAAATAGATCAGTCTGGTAAGGCCTACACCGCAGGCAAGAGTCGGGACTAACATTTAGCATGTTATTAATTTTATTACCACTCCGATATTCTCTGAAATGTTATCTTTATTGAGGGTGATTTGAAAAGTTAACTAAAAATTGAAAGGGAGGGGTGCAACCCTGCCACACGCTTCTATACCTCATGGTTGCTTTGATCCATTGCCGAAAATATTTTGGCATCTATCACCCCCCCCCCCCTCCCCCCCCCCCCCCCCCCCCCCAACCACGGATACAAATCGACACCCCTTGCCTCGTGTAACTCCTGAAAAGGAAGACTCCGTAAATAAAGTACTAGCTCGATACTCAAATGATAAAAGTAAACTGCCGTGTAAATCCGATCCCTATTGTGAGTTTGTTTTAGGCGAGTTGTACAAGTCCTTCGGCTGATGGCTGATCCGTGCATTTGGAAAAAGCAGACAGATTTATGTTTTAGAAATTTAGTCTCGATCTTCTGCTGAGATTGAGAAGGCCTCATCTGTCATCTTGTGATGCTGCATGCTGTCGACTTTCATGTGTCACAATGTAAGTTTTGTTCGCATTATTTGTTGTCCATTTGACAAGATTCTTTGCCTGCCGCTTTGCTTTTGTCTTTGTTTCGACTTTACCATTATCGGTGAAGCAAGCTATCCTATCTATCTAGAGAGGTCTAACAGTTAGGTCTAGTCTCTCTCTCTCTCTCTATCTAGCAGTAAAATACAATTTTTTTCAAACTTACTGATGTTGTTAGAAAGAATATAATTTAAAAATTCAAATTGTGACTGAGTGTGAGTGTGAGTGTGAGTGTAGGCCTACTGTCAAACTTGACGATCAGCCGCATCGGCATGATTTTGTGCATTTGTGTGTTGTGAGTGTATTGACTATTCATGTATTCAAATGCTGCCTATTATTACACAGTGCAGAGCTAGAGGTCAATACGCATTAGCATTGACTCCCATACCCCCTCAAGACTTCACTCTTATTCACTTTTTTTGGTCTAGCTAGCTCCGACACAAATATTCACATCTAGATCTAGCCTAGAGTCTAATTCACCTTGCTTCGATCATAAAAAAGAATATAATTTAAAAATTCAAATTGTGACTGAGTGTGAGTGTGAGTGTAGGCCTAGAGTCTACTGTCAAACTTGACAATTAATCAGCCGCATCGGCATGATTTCATTTCATGGGCATGATTTTGTGCATTTGTGTGTTGTGAGTGTATTGACTATTCATGTATTCAAATGCTGCCTATTATTACACAGTGCAGAGCTAGAGGTCAATACGCATTAGCATTGACTCCCTGCTGACCCCCTCAAGTCTTCACTCTTATTCACTTTTTTTGGTCTAGCTAGCTCTGACACAAATATTCACATCTAGATCTAGCCTAGAGTCTAATTCACCTTGCTTCAATCATAAAAAAGAATATAATTTAAAAATTCAAATTGTGACTGAGTGTGAGTGTGAGTGTGAGTGTAGGCCCTACTGTCAAACTTGACGATCAGCCGCATCGGCATGATTTCATCGGCATGATTTTGTGCATTTGTGTGTTGTGAGTGTATTGACTATTCATGTATTCAAATGCTGCCTATTATTACACAGTGCAGAGCTAGAGGTCAATACGCATTAGCATTGACTCCCATACCCCCTCAAGACTTCACTCTTATTCACTTTTTTTGGTCTAGCTAGCTCCGACACAAATATTCACATCTAGATCTAGATCTAGCCTAGAGTCTAATTCACCTTGCTTCGATCATAAAAAATAAGGTCGAGATTCACTCTTACAAATAATTTATAAGGTGCAGCTAATTAGTCACCCTTCTCCAAGAAAAATGGGGTGCAGATGCAGATTCATCATTCACCTCGCTGCTACAAATAGGTGCAGATTCGATCACCACGTGTCTCACAAAGAACTTTGCGCATTGAGCGCTGTACAGTGAGTTTAATTATACTCGCTCTCATTGGCCGATCCGCTCAAGTGGCTTCAAATTTAAGTGAGAGATTGCCTACTTAACGCGCAAGTTAACTAAGTAATAAGTTCAATGGCAAGTCACGTACACCACAGATGTTGACATGTCATGCTTTAAATAAACGGGTGACGCACTTCACACATAACTGACGCACACATGACATTTGCATAGATCTAGATCTACACATAAAATTAAAAAACATTTTTGAATAAATTTCCAGTTTGTACCTTAAATATTAAAATGAGAATTGTTCAAACTTAAAAAATAGTTACCGGTACATAAGACTTAAACTAATAATTAACCTTTTAAGGATGCTGAAAAAATTGTTACAAATAGTCAGTTTAATTTTGGCCATTACAAGAAGTGGGTTATGATGTAGACAAAATGGTCATGTACCCTTTACAGCTCATTTTATTACCAAAGAAGAAAAAGAAGCCAGTCGGTCACTCAATAGTGTCTGACAAGTCTAGCAAGTAAACAGGTTTCCTTGCATAATTTGAATACGAGGACACTGCTAACGTTTAAATTTCACAGATAGGACAAACATGACATATTCTTCAGAATTTGATGTCAGCTGCAAAATGGACATCTTTAAAGTGACTTGGTAACATTGTTAAAGGTTGATGAAAAAATTGCTTAAATTTTGTATAAAATGTTACTTACTATATTCCTTCTACTGTACTAACCCTCTGACATGAAGGAGTCGATGTATGACACGCTCTAACAGTGATTAACAGTAAATTCTCCCAACCATTTTTGAATTTTCCAAACCGTTCCATGAAAAAAGATATATAAAACAGGCTATACAAAATCTGTCATCACTTGATGTCTGGAATGGAATGTAGAGCCATTTTATTGCTTTGTGACGATTTCCATTCACCTAAAATGTAATTAAATTGTAATATTATAGTTGGGAAAATTAAGGAATTGATCAGATCAGTTTTTCTCAATTTGTACCATGAATAATGGACCGTTTTCACTCAAATTTTCAGATTATCTTTGATTGTACATCTAGCATTGAAATCACTGCCTTAGCACCACTATCTCAAGTCCACTGTTACCAAGTCCCTTTAAGGGTCTCTTTCCGGATTTTCATCGTCAAAATTGAGCTACCGTCATTAAGGGTGTATAAACCGCCCTCGTGTATTAACCGCATCCCTCTTTTTCGCCCTAAAAAAAAGGAAAGAAAAAAAAGCTAGGTCCGTGTTAAAAAACCCACGCAGGCAGGCCTTTCATTTAACTGCGAGGTGCAGCTGAATGTGTAAGATCATTAATGTAAATTAAAAAACAGTAGAGGACCTAGGATAGAAGTTACCTTGTGGTATGCCGTGTAATACAAGAAAAATTGGAGCAATTATTATTATAAACTACATATTGAGATCTATCAGAAAGATTACTTTCAAACCAAGATGACAGACGAATTTGAGTGTTGTTTTAGTTTCCGAGTGGTGAGTCAACACACCGATTACTGAGCTGGGAGACATTGCCAGGCATAGCGCCAGGTGGAGGGGCATGAATCGAAACTTTTTTTGTGTACTGTGTATAAGACGCACCCCCGACTCTGAATCTTTTTCGGCGGGAAAAAAGTGTGGTTAATACAACGTTAATTACGGTACGTGTTGAAATTCTCAGCCGTATTCTGTTACTGTCAATGGATGACGTCGTCTTCTTTCATGCGCACAATATAAAATACTGCTGCAAGAATTTCAACAAGGAGCTCAATTTCGACGAAGAAAATCCACAAAAAAAGACCCTTAAACGCATCATACAGTCAGGATTTAACTTGATGTGTGATGGACCGTGGCAAATTCTTTTTTCTTTTTTAATGTATTTTTACCCTTTTTCACAGAATCATGGAAGACAAGAAGACCAGTCTGGAAGTGATCAAGAGTGAGATCAAAGAGGAACCTCAGTCATCAGAGGAACCATACAAGACCTACATCGTGAAGGAAGAAGACTTGGAAGATGACTGGACAGAGAATGATGCCAAAGAGGTATCGGAAGAGCAACAGTCATCAGAAAGAACTGAGAAGTCTCAGGTTAAGGAAGACCACTTGAAAGAAGGTCAGCAAGGAGAAGAAGTCCAGAGACGATTTCATACTGATTCTGTGCAGGAAGCAGATTCAGAAGATGGTTGGACTGAGGATGATGATGCTAAGGAGATGGAGGCCCAACAATCAAAAGAAGCTGACCACCAGACTTTCACATGCTTTATAAAGGAAGAACCTGTGGATAGTGACAGTGCAGATGATGATGATGATAATGATGGGACCGCTCTGCAGGCAACATCACAATCATATAGCAAACAAGGTTTGTATCAACGACCATTCAGACCACCTTGGTATTAAAAGAAAGATGAAACAAAATAATCTGAGTGCACTTTACATTTCTGTATCTCAATATCAGTGATTAAATGCATAGGGATGAAAGGGGATACATTAATGTATGTTGCTACATGTACTTGCATTCTTTTTACCCCGCCCCACTTGTACTCTTTTTTTGGTGAAATTGTTTTCAATGTTTACATTTGAATGTATACTTTTGAATTAAAAAAAAAGGGGAACACCAGTACCATGTTGTAGTTGTCTGCATGTACAGATAGCTTTCTTGAGGAGCTTCCATTTTAAATCAAAGTTAGATATTTCATCCCGCTCTTTGTGCTCAGGTGGGGATTCAAGTTTGCAGAGCTCCTATCAAAGTATGAGAAACAGTCAGGAAATGTCAGGTGATAGATCATGTGACGGTGCAAGAGGTCCGAGTCTTCCAGAGGATTTCCCATTACAAGATTACTTAGGAACTCAATCCGATTCATCTGAAAGAGAGAGTTTCCCAAGTGAGTATGACTCTTGTCTCATACCAAGCCAAGTGCCTTATTTTCATGAAAAACGTGCAGCTGACAAGGAGACACTTTATGCTACCACGTCATCTCATGAACCTGGAGGAATGGATATACATGTAGATAGGAATGCAGCCAGGAATGCAGACATCACGATGGAATATGATGAGATGATCAATCAGTCTTCCCAGCTTCATGCAACAGGAAGCAATCAAAATGATCCTAGCTGCAGCCTAGCTAAAGAAAACCCCTTTCTCTGTTGTGTTTGTAGCAAAGGATTTGCCCTCAGGATTAGTTTGTCTAGACACATGAGAACCCATGAAGGAGAAAAGCCCCATGAGTGTATGCTTTGCAGCAAGAGATTTATGTACATTAACAGTCTAAAGGAACACCTGAGAATCCATACAGGAGAAACGCCTTATCGGTGTACAGTTTGCGACAAAGGCTTTCGTGCAAGTCGTAATCTCGCACAACATATGACAGATCATACAGGGAAAAACAGATACGAGTGTAAATTTTGTAATAAGAAATATAGCCAGAGTAATGGTCTCCAAGAGCACATGAGAACCCATAGAGGCAAAAAGCCATATCAGTGTAAGCTTTGTGATAAGAAATATAACCATAGCTCTAATCTGGGTGTGCATATGAGAACCCATACAGGCGAAGAGCCATATCAGTGTAAGCTTTGTGATAAGAAATATAACCATAGCTCTAATCTGGGTGTGCATATGAGAACCCATACAGGCGAAGAGCCATATCAGTGTAAGCTTTGTGATAAGAAATATAGCCATAGCTCTAGTCTGGTTGTGCATATGAGAACCCATACAGGAGAAAAGTCATATCAGTGTAAGCTTTGTGATAAGAAATATAGCCATAGCTCTAGTCTGGGTGTGCATATGAGAACCCATACAGGAGAAAAGCCTTACAAGTGTTCTTTTTGTTCAAAAACGTTTTCCCGAAACTCTCACTTTTCAAGGCATATAAAAATCCACACAGGAGAAAGGCCCTTTGAGTGTTCCGTATGTAAAAAAACATTTTCCCAAACCCATCACCTTTCAACGCACATAAGATCCCACACTGGAGAAAGGCCTTACGAGTGTTCTTTTTGTAAAAAAACTTTTTTACAAACCCATCACCTGTCAAGTCACATAAAAACCCACACAGGTGAAAAGCCCTTCGAGTGTTCTGTATGTAGCAAAAGCTTTACCCGCAATACTACTCTTACCTATCATATGACAATTCACACTGGAGAAAAACCCTTTACATGCTCCATCTGTGACAAGAGCTTTAGGGAAAAAAGTACCCGTAAGAAGCATATGAAAACCCACACTTGACAATTGATAACTGAATTCTCTCATTCCCATAGACTTAATACAGGATCCACCCGGTTCCTGTAGGCAATGGGTTCATCCACCCGGTTTCTGCAGTCAATGGGTTTAAACTTTAAGGTCATGACCAAAGTAGGAGATAAGCTTAAGAGTGCATCACATAACTATCCCCATCTAAGCTCAGTAAGGCAAGTGGGAAAAATGAACATTGTTTCTCACAGCTACATGTACACTGTATTATTGTACAAATCAGGTGCATGTCAATTTATGTCAACTTTACATTTCATTTGGGAATTAAAGGGGCTTCAGAGTGTAAACTTATCTAAAATTCATATCTAAAAGTTGAAATACTGATTCCCCAACGTGGGACTTTCAAGAGTTCTGTGGAGTTCTCATAATCATACACACCTTACTGTGGCAAATTTCATCACTCCTGCTACATGGGGGAGAAAATAAAGTCACACATTCACTAACCAGTGTGGTAATGTTTGTCATATGTACTACTTAGGCGAAAGCTTTTGTGACACACTGAACACCCATACAGCATTTCTCTGGTATGGGTCCTCGTGTGCACTACCATGGTTGTTGATGGTAAAAGGTGTGGTTTTATTTCACTCTTTTGTGTAAACCCTTTGTTACACACAAAACAGTGAAACGAAAAAAGGGTACCGGTAGGCAGTGCATCAAAAACCTCTAAAATATCCCAAATCAATGAAGAGGTGAAAAAGACATTTTTTCACACAAAGCTACATGTAATTTGAGTAGAGGTGTCATGGGAAAACAGGTATGTCTCACCAGACTGAGGATCACATGGCTTGAGCCCCCCCCCCCCATGTTATTAATGTCTTGTAACTGGCAAGACATTCCTACTTTCCACCTACATGTAGGTGTAGTAAGTGGGTACCTGGTAGGAGTTTCAACAAAAGCTTTGAGCACCTCAAGGCAGTTGAGCTGGGATAAAGCCAGGTTATCTATTTCAATCATCAAAAACAAAAATAGAAATCAAAGTTTGTTTTGTACTCGTAGTGTATCACTACTAATTATTATGGATGGTCAGCAGCTATTTGCATTCGAACCGGTGTATACCCTTCAGGAAATGAGAATAGCTTGAGGCTTGGTCCCTGTATGTATGCCCTGCGAATTGCACGCATATCCTCCCGTAGTCAACTTTGGCAAATTGGTCGCTGTAAAGGCCGTGGTACTGGCGGAGTACAGCACAGATACGTCATAATAACATCTCCCCTCTGAACTTATAGCAGAGGCTAACCATCTTCTTATTTTGGGAACTTTAGTGAATACGGTATACATATCCTACGAACCTGATCGTTGTATGAAAATGTGAGTTTAAATGTCCTCTACATAATGACGTAGGTTACAATGAACTGAATGAAGAGTTTCATTTTCCTTTAAGGTTTGACAACTTCAAGGTCCCCAAAACTGGCAATTGATAACATAATTTTTTTGGCACTAGAAGAGGAATACTGAGGAAAAAAACAGGTGTTGGGAATATTAAATCAATCATATTCTCAAGGGTTTTCCAGGTCTCTCAGAGAATAATGTTAACATTGCTGTGGCTAATCTCATTGCTCCTCCTACAAAGGCAAGAAATCGCCCCCTCGCATACATAATACTATACTTGTGAACAGGGCTGTATGGAAAAAGGTTTCCACAGAAATGTTTAAAGCCCATCTGTAATAGTTTACAGGAGGGATTAGACCACCCTGCAAGGTCACTGACGGGTGGTTATCTCATCACATCAGCTCTCACTTAACATACAAAAAAGAGGATCATAGGGGACCAATGGTCACGGATTAGGCATTGTGTGTTACATGTACATGTATATAGAGGGTGCAAGTAGCTGTATGTAGTGCAGTGGGGCTTTAATAGCCTTCTTGAGGTAATATAGGAGCACAGTTTACATACATGCATTTTAGGTATGTGGCTGTGATAGAAACATGTCTGAAAGGGCGCCATTGTTTTCAAAATCAAGTTTACATTTGAACGTTAAATGTTTCCTTTTGTTTAAAAAAAAAGTGAACACCAATACCCTGTTATAGTTGTCTGCATAGTGTACAGATAGCTTACTTGAGAAGCTTCCATTTCAAATCAAAAATACATATTTCATCCTGCTCTTTGTGCTCAGGTGGGGATTCAAGTTTGCAGAGCTCCTATCAAAGTATGAGAAACAGTCAGGAAATGTCAGGTGATAGATCATGTGACGGTGCAAGACATCTTCCAGAGGATTTCCCATTACAAGATTATCTAGGAACTCTATCCGATTCATCTGAAAGAGAGAGTTGCACAAGAGAGAATGACTCTTATCTCATACCAAGCCAAGTGCCTTATTTTCATGAAAAACGAGCAGCTGACAGAGAGACACTGGATGCTACCACGTCATCTCATAAACCTGGAGGAATGGATATAGATAGGAATGAAGACATCACGATGGAATATGATGAGATGATCAATCAGTCTTCCCAGCTTCATGCAACAGGAAGTGATCAAAATGATCCTAGCTGCAGCCTAGCTAAAGAAAAACCCTTTCTCTGTTGTGTTTGTAGCAAAGGATTTGCCCTCAGGATTAGTTTGTCTAGACACATGACAACCCATGGAGGAGAAAAGCCCCATGAGTGTATGTTTTGCAACAAGAGATTTATGTACATTAACCCTCTAAAGGAACACCTGAGAATCCATACAGGAGAAAAGCCTTACAAGTGTTCTTTTTGTCAAAAATCATTTACCCACAGGGGTCACCTTTCAAGGCACATAAGATCCCACACTGGAGAAAGGCCTTACGAGTGTTCTTTTTGTAAAAAAACATTTTCCCAAACCCATCACCTGTCAAGTCACATAAAAATGCACACAGGTGAAAAGCCCTCATTTGAGTGTTCTGTATGTAGCAAAACCTTTACCCGCAATGCTTCTCTTACTCATCATTTGACAATTCACACTGGAGAAAAACCCTTTACATGCTCCGTCTGTGACAAGAGCTTTCGGGAAAAAGGTACCGTTAAGAAGCATATGAAAACCCACACTTGACAATTGATAACTGAATTCTCTCATGCCCATAGACTTTATACAGGATCCACCCGGTTCCTGCAGGCAATGGGTCCATCCACCCAGTTCCTGTAGGCAATGGGTTCATCCACCCAGTTCCTGCAGGCAATGGGTTCATCCACCCAGGTCCTGCAGGCAATGGGTTCATCCACCCGGTTCCTGTAGGCAATGGGTTCATCCACCCAGTTCCTGCAGGCAATGGGTTCATCCACTCGGTTCCTGCAGGCAATGGGTTCATCCACCCAGGTCCTGCAGGCAATGGGTTTAAACTTTAAAGTCATGACCAAAGTAGGAGATAAGCTTAAGAGTGCATCACAAAACTGTATCTTATCTAAGCTCAGTGAGGCAAGTGGGAAAAATGAACATTGTTTCTCATAGCTACATGTACACTGTATTATTGTACAAATCAGGTGGATATCAATTTATGTCAACTTTACATTTCATGTGGGAAAGGTGCTTCAGAGTGTAAACTTATCTAAAATTCATTTCTAAAAGTTGAAATACTGATTCCGCAAAGTGGGACTTTCAAGAGTTCTGTGGAGTTATCATAATCATATACACACCTTACTGTGGCAAATTTCATTCCTCCTGCTACATGGGGGAGAAAATAAACTCTCACATTCATTAACCAGTGTGGTTATGTTTGTCATATGTACTACTTAGGTGAAAGCTTTTGTGACACACTGAACACCCATACAGCTTTTCTCTGGTATGGGTCCTCGTGTGCACTGCTACCATGGTTGTTGACAGTTAAAGATGTGGTTTTATTTCACTCTTTTGTGTAAACCCTTTGTTACACACAAGACAGTGAAACAAAAAAAGGGTACCGGTAGGCATGTAGTGCATCAAAAACCTCTAAAATATCCCAAATCAATGAAGAGGTGAAAAAGACATTTTTTCACACAAACTACATGTAGTTTGAGTAGAGGTGTCATGGGCAAACATGTCTCACCAAACTGAGGATCATCATATGGCTTGAGCCCCCCCCCATGTTATTAATGTCCTTTAATTGGCAAGACATTCCTACTTTCCACCTAGGTGTATGTGTAGTAAGTGGGTACCTGGTAGGAGTCTCAACGAAAGCTTTGAGCACCTCAAGGCAGTTGAGCTTGGATAATTAAAGCCAGGTTAACTATTTCAATCATCAAAAACAAAAATAGAAATCAAAGTTTGTTCTGTACTCGTGGTGTATCACTATTAATTATTATGGATGATCAGCAGCTATTTCCGTTCGAACCGATGTATATCATTCAGGAAATGAGAATAGCTTGAGGCTTGGTTCCTGTATGTAAGCCCTGTGAATTGCACGCATATCCTCCCGTAGTCAACTTTGTCAAATTGGTCACTGTAAAGGCCATGGTACTGGCGGGATACAGCGCAAATACGTCATAATGGCAGCTCCCTTCTGAACTTATAGCAGACGCTAACCATCTTCCTATTTTTGGAACTTTAGTGAATACGGTATACCGTAAATCTCTGTGTATAAGGCGCACCTGTGTATAAATCGCACCCCTATTTTTGAGATTTAAAAAAAAAAAAATTCCTTTTGGGTTTGCTTCTTTGCCGACACCAACTGAATCGGCTCTTATTTTTAGCGTGCGGTCCCGTTCGGAAACCAAAGCCATGATGCAGGGAATTGGGAAGGACTTTTTATTTATTACGACTTTACAGTCAAAAAGTCAAAGTCAAAGTAAAAAAGGATAGTAACAATGTTGTTTTTAAAACTCCCGAGTCCAAACCGAAATTTAGACAGGCTAGTTTTCGAGTGGTGATTCGATATCCCTAGTGTGAGTGAGCTGGAGACACGGAAGAGCTTCGGCCAGCAAAGTGCTTTGTGATGGGGCATAATTTATCGAGACTGGAAAAAAAAAAAAAACTCTCTTCCCTTCAAATTAGGAACGTAGTTTAACTTCAAATAGTAGATCCTATTCTTTATTTGCATTATGTAATTCATGTTGAGACACAGAGATTTTCGGAAACCATTAAAAAGTAGCTTTTTGAGAACTCAAAATATCCTGTACCCGTGTATACGGCGCACCCCCGACTTTTGATTTTTCCTGACAGAAAAAAAGTGCGCCTTATACACGGAGATTTACGGTACATATCCTACGAACCTGATCGTTGTATGAAAATGTGAGTTTAAATGTCTTCTACATAATGAATAGGTTACAATGAACTGATGAATGAAGGGATTCATTCTCCTTTAAGGTTTGACAACTTCAAGGTCCCCAAAACTGGCAATTGATAACATAATTATTTTGGCACTAGAGGAATACTGAGGAAAAAAACAGGTGTTGGGAATATTAAATCAATCATATTCTCAAGGGTTTTCCTGGTATCTCAGAGAATAACATTGCTGTGGCTAATCTCATTGCTCCTCCTACAAAGGCAAGAAATTGCCCCCTCGCATACATATACTTGTGAACAGGGCTGTATGGAAAAAGGTTTCCACAGAAATGTTTAAAGCTCATCTGTAATAGTTTACAGGAGGGATTAGACCACCCTGCAAGGTCACTGACGGGTGGTAATCTCATCACATCAGCTCTCACTTAACATACAAAAAAGAGGATCATAGGCGACCAATGGTCACGGATTAGGCATTGTGTGTTACATGTACATGTATATAGAGGGTGCAAGCTAGTAGCTGTATGTACATGTAGTGCAGTGGGGCTTTAATAGCCTTCTTGAGGTAATAGGAGCACAGTTTACATACATGCATTTTAGGTATGTGGCTGTGATAGAAACATGTCTGAAAGGGCGCCATTGTTTTCAAAATCAAGTTTACATTTGAACGTTAAATGTTTCCTTTTGTTTAAAAAAAAGTGAACACCAGTACCCTGTTATAGTTGTCTGCATGTACAGATAGCTTACTTGAGAAGCTTCCATTTCAAATCAAAAATACATATTTCATCCTGCTCTTTGTGCTCAGGTGGGGATTCAAGTTTGCAGAGCTCCTATCAAAGTATGAGAAACAGTCAGGAAATGTCAGGTGATAGATCATGTGACGGTGCAAGACATCTTCCAGAGGATTTCCCATTACAAGATTATCTAGGAACTCAATCCGATTCATCTGAAAGAGAGAGTTGCACAAGAGAGAATGACTCTTATCTCATACCAAGCCAAGTGCCTTATTTTCATGAAAAACGTGCAGCTGACAGAGAGACACTGGATGCTACCACGTCATCTCATAAACCTGGAGGAATGGATATAGATAGGAATGAAGACATCACGATGGAATATGATGAGATGATCAATCAGTCTTCCCAGCTTCATGCAACAGGAAGTGATCAAAATGATCCTAGCTGCAGCCTAGCTAAAGAAAAACCCTTTCTCTGTTGTGTTTGTAGCAAAGGATTTGCCCTCAGGATTAGTTTGTCTAGACACATGACAACCCATGGAGGAGAAAAGCCCCATGAGTGTATGTTTTGCAACAAGAGATTTATGTACATTAACCCTCTAAAGGAACACCTGAGAATCCATACAGGAGAAAAGCCTTACAAGTGTTCTTTTTGTCAAAAATCATTTACCCACAGGGGTCACCTTTCAAGGCACATAAGATCCCACACTGGAGAAAGGCCTTACGAGTGTTCTTTTTGTAAAAAAACATTTTCCCAAACCCATCACCTGTCAAGTCACATAAAAATGCACACAGGTGAAAAGCCCTCATTTGAGTGTTCTGTATGTAGCAAAACCTTTACCCGCAATGCTTCTCTTACTCATCATTTGACAATTCACACTGGAGAAAAACCCTTTACATGCTCCGTCTGTGACAAGAGCTTTCGGGAAAAAGGTACCGTTAAGAAGCATATGAAAACCCACACTTGACAATTGATAACTGAATTCTCTCATGCCCATAGACTTTATACAGGATCCACCCGGTTCCTGCAGGCAATGGGTCCATCCACCCAGTTCCTGTAGGCAATGGGTTCATCCACCCAGTTCCTGCAGGCAATGGGTTCATCCACCCAGGTCCTGCAGGCAATGGGTTCATCCACCCGGTTCCTGTAGGCAATGGGTTCATCCACCCAGTTCCTGCAGGCAATGGGTTCATCCACTTGGTTCCTGCAGGCAATGGGTTCATCCACCCAGGTCCTGCAGGCAATGGGTTTAAACTTTAAAGTCATGACCAAAGTAGGAGATAAGCTTAAGAGTGCATCACAAAACTGTATCTTATCTAAGCTCAGTGAGGCAAGTGGGAAAAATGAACATTGTTTCTCATAGCTACATGTACACTGTATTATTGTACAAATCAGGTGGATATCAATTTATGTCAACTTTACATTTCATGTGGGAAAGGTGCTTCAGAGTGTAAACTTATCTAAAATTCATTTCTAAAAGTTGAAATACTGATTCCGCAAAGTGGGACTTTCAAGAGTTCTGTGGAGTTATCATAATCATACACACCTTACTGTGGCAAATTTCATTCCTCCTGCTACATGGGGGAGAAAATAAACTCTCACATTCATTAACCAGTGTGGTTATGTTTGTCATATGTACTACTTAGGTGAAAGCTTTTGTGACACACTGAACACCCATACAGCTTTTCTCTGGTATGGGTCCTCGTGTGCACTGCTACCATGGTTGTTGACAGTTAAAGATGTGGTTTTATTTCACTCTTTTGTGTAAACCCCTTGTTACACACAAGACAGTGAAACAAAAAAAGGGTACCGGTAGGCATGTAGTGCATCAAAAACCTCTAAAATATCACAAATCAATGAAGAGGTGAAAAAGACATCTTTTCACACAAAGCTAGATGTAATTTGAGTAGAGGTGTCATGGGCAAACATGTCTCACCAAACTGAGGATCATCATCATATGGCTTGAGCCCCCCCCATGTTATTAATGTCTTTTAATTGGCAAGACATTCCTACTTTCCACCTAGGTGTAGTAAGTGGGTACCTGGTAGGAGTTTCAACAAAAGCTTTGAGCACCTCAAGGCAGTTGAGCTGGGATAAAGCCAGGTTATCTATTTCAATCATCAAAAACAAAAATAGAAATCAAAGTTTGTTTTGTACTCGTAGTGTATCACTACTAATTATTATGGATGGTCAGCAGCTATTTGCATTCGAACCGGTGTATACCCTTCAGGAAATGAGAATAGCTTGAGGCTTGGTCCCTGTATGTATGCCCTGCGAATTGCACGCATATCCTCCCGTAGTCAACTTTGGCAAATTGGTCACTGTAAAGGCCGTGGTACTGGCGGAGTACAGCGCAAATACGTCATAATGGCAGCTCCCTTCTGAACTTATAGCCGACGATAACCATCTTCTTATTTTGGGAACTTTAGTGAATATCCTACGAACCTGATTGTTGTATGAAAATGTGAGTTTACATGTCCTCTATATAATGACGTAGGTTACAATGAAGGATTTCATTCTCCTTTAAGGTTTGACCAGTTCAAGGTCCCCAAAACTGGCAATTGATAACATAATTATTTTGGCACTAGAGCAATACTAAGGAAAAACACAGGTGTTGGGAATACTAAATCAATCATATTCTCCAGGGTTCTCTGCATATCTCAGAGAATAATGTGAACAATGCTGTGGTTAATCTCACCACTCCTACAAATGCAAGAAAATGCCCCCTCGCATACTTATTACTAAAATTGTAAACAGGGCTGTATTGAAAAAGCTTTCCACAGAAATGTTTGATGCCCATCTGTACTTGTTTACAGGAGGGATTAGACCACCCTGCAAGGTCACTGACAGGTGGTTATCTCATCAAATCAGCTCCCACTTAACATACGGAAAAGAGGATTACGGGGGACCAATGGTCACTGATTAGGCATTGTTTGCTACATGAATATAGAGGGCGCAAGTAGCTGTAAGTAGTGCAGTGGGGCTTTAATAGCCTTCTTGAGGTAATAGGAGCACAGTTTACATACATGTCTCAGGTACCGCTTTTTTATGAAAGGTCGCCATTGTTTTCAAAATCAAGTTTACATTTTAACGTTAAATGCTTCCTTTTGTTTAAAAAAAAAAAGAACACCAGTACCCTGTTATAGTTGTCTGCATGTACAGATAGCTAACTCGAGAAGCTTCCATTCAAATCAAAGATACATATTTCATCCTGCTCTTTGTGCTCAGGTGGGGATTCAAGTTTGCAGAGCTCCTATCAAAGAAACACTCAGGAAATGTCAGGTGATAGATCATGTGACGGTGCAAGACATCTTCCAGAGGATTTCCCATTACAAGATTACTTAGGAACTCAATCCGATTCATCTGAAAGAGAGAGTTGTACAAGTGAGAATGATTCTTATCTCATACCAAGCCAAGTGCCTTATTTTCATTCAAAACGAGCAGCTGACAGAGAGACACTGGATGCTACCACGTCATCTCATAAACCTGGAGGAATGGATATAGATAGGAATGAAGACATCACGATGGAATATGATGAGATGATCAATCAGTCTTCCCAGCTTCATGCAACAGGAAGCGATCAAAATGATCCTAGCTGCAGCCTAACTGAAGAAAAACGCTTTCTCTGCCGTGTTTGTAGCAAAGGTTTTTACTTCAAGTCTAGGTTGTCTAGGCACATGAAAATCCATGGAAGAGAAAAGGCCCCAAGCAAGAAACCACATCAGTGTATGGTCTGTGATTTGACATTTAGTCGTGTTGATGAGCTCTCAAGACACATAAGATCCCATACAGGATCCTATACAGGAGAAAAGCCTTACAAGTGTTCTTTTTGTCAAAAATCACTTTCCACCAGTGGTCACCTTTCAAGGCACATGAAAGTCCACACAGGAGAGAAGCCTTACGAGTGTTCTTTTTGTAAAAAAACATTTTCCCAAACCCATCACCTTTCAACGCACATAAAAATCCACACAGGAGAAAGGCCCTTCGAGTGTTCCGTATGTAGCAAAACCTTTTCTGAACGGTGGTATCTGACAGAACATCAGAAAGTTCACACAGGAGAAAAGCCATATTTTTGTTCCATTTGTGAGAAAAGGTTCACTAGTAACAGTTATTGCAAACGACACATGAGGATCCATACGGGAGAAAAACCCTTTCCATGCTCCATCTGTGACAAAAGCTTTCGGGGAAAGAGTACCCATACAAAGCATATGACAACTCACAGTGGAGAAAAGCCTCATGTATGTTTGATTTGTAACAAAGCATTTTCCCAAAGAAGAACTCTTTTAAGACATAAAATGATACACACCAAAGAAACTAATTTGGAAAAGTCCTAATGATGTAACGTTTGTAACAATGGGTTTTGCTATGAGAAGAGCCTGCTATTGCATATAAAAAGTCACATAGCAGAAATGCCTCATAAATGATTGGTTTGTAACGGAGGGTTCAGCAGTAACTCCTTTCTTTTAAGGCATATAAGAAGCCATACGGGTGAAAATCCCTATGGGTGTTCTGTCTGTGGCTTGTTTGGTTCCATCTGGTCTTTGCATCAGGTCAGGTTGTCGGGTTACATGAACTATCTTGAAAACATGCCCCCATATTCATGAAAGGTCAGGTGCATTACATCGGGTTACACAAACTTATGTGTAAACATGCCCAAATAATCATGACAGGGCAACTCAATTGAATACTAATAATCACATTTTTTTCAAAGATTGTCCTTGAGATATGGAAATCTTTTTCACATCTCCATAATTGGAAAAAACACCCATACAATCAGACAATGAAGACGTGTCAACTGCTAGCTTTTTGACAAATTCTTGTGAATATTTCCTCATTAATGTTGAGTCAAGACAAGATTTTTTTGTACATTTGCTGTAGGTTTTCAGAAAACCCCTGGTAAACTGGAACCAACACTTTTGGTGATTTTTAGACAAGTGTCTTTATCAAACATTACACCTGACTCTTCGAGACTTAGGAATAGATTATTCACAATAGTTTGTGTAACCCAACAACCCGACGCGAATACCCTATGGAACAAAGTGAGCCTACTATTTAAAACAAAAGATTTCCTGTGAATATATCCACAAAATGCACATACATGTCCCACACAGGAGATAGGCCGTATGAGTGTTAGTTTGATAATGATAATACTTTGTACACTATTCTTGTATAGCGCATAACACATTACATACGCATGTCCCTATAGTGCGCTTGGTAAGAAAAAAGCTACACAGAAAGCAAAGAAAAAAAGGTTACTGAGTTCCTTTTATCCATTTAAGATTAGGAATATAATTTTTTTGAGGTCAGACTCAATGCAAGTTTTTTGCCCTTATATATATGAATTTCAACATTGAGTGTTCCTAAGGAATCATTTAAATAATGCCTTACTGTTATACTGTCCAACACTGATTGTTACAAGGGCAAAAAAGAGTACCAATAAAATCGGTACGCCACTTTGTAGATAGTTTCTGTGCATGGGCAGAGGAAAGTCATTTGTAAAAATAAATTTGTAAAAATGAAACTTTAAAAGCCATCAATACGAATGCTGGAGAAATGATATGTTTGTGGAATATATGTAATCTATGCACTGACAGCTACATGTACATGTAGTACATTCTATGATACACAGGTGGAAGTTTCCTTTTCAAGATGGCAAACAAAATGTATTCAGGTAGCACCTCCATCCCTTTCGCAGTACCGTAACTAAATATTCTACAAACCACTCCATGTTTGAAAGATCTGTCAATATATTTGGGGTCATTTTTTCATGATCTATCTCCAAAATGGTCTATTGCTTTCTAAATTATGCCAAAGTGATATTTAGCAAGGTTAACTAAGAAAATAAAATGTAGCTTGCAATATTGAATAGTTAATAATGAAATGGTGCTAATTTTGTGTGCTAGATTGTATCACCTACAGGTACCCTATGTCAAGATTGCCAACCTTATATTTACTTGTTATTTTTTGTTATTGTTGGAGTTGTGGTGGTCTTGTGGATATGTCACTGGACTGTAGATCACAAGGTTTGCAGCTCGAGTCCCGCCGTTTCATGAATGTTCTTTGTCAAGACATTAATCTAATTTTTAATACACACGACCCAGATTCCTTGAAATGCATTTGTTTATTAATGGCAGCCATGCTAAAGCCAGGGTAATAATGTTTGAGCATTAGGATTGTCAAGTCTGACAGACATAAGCACTATAGCCCACCTTTATAAGTATTATTAATATTATTACTATTGCTATTGTTGTTACTATTACTTTAATAATAATCATGAAAATTACCTGTATGATTATTATGATTATTATAATTATTATAATTATCACTATGATAATAATAATAATTATTGTTATTATTATTATCATGTTTTTTAGAAATGAAGTAAGCTGTAAAATGCTTAAATTGCCAACACATTGAGAGGTTCTAAATCATTAGATTTCTAAGAAACTTGGCCATTTTCTTTTTCTTCTTTTTTCTCTCAATATAAACATGTTATTGTCTTCATAGACATTACTTTTTATGAGAACACTGGAGCAATGAAATATAAGTACATGTATAATTGTTGCCAATTTAAAGAACAGCATGTGATCAGTTTAGCCCTTAAGAAAATACCTGTCCGGGAAGGTTGTACATAATGGTGCACACATTGAGGTGGATTAAAACCCTGTTTTAGACAACATTAATGACATGATCTTGGTTGTTTTGTTTATTTTCATAGCAATTCTCAATTCTCATATTTGGGTAATGATGTGTGTATGGAGATTTTGTAGTTACTATTTCACTGGAGATGTGACTGCCTGAATATCCATCCTCGCCTAATTTAGATAAATATTAAGAGAGAGCAAGAAAGAGAGAGAGAGAGAGAGATCAAACTAGAGAAAGAGGGATCAGGAGAAGATTTAAAGAAGACATTACAGAATTGAGGATAAGAGAGACTTACAGAGAATTTTTCTTAATATCTGAAGAGAGAAAGAGGAAGATATCGAACAAGAGCAAAACTATAAAGTGCACCAAAATAACAACAACAAAAAAGAATGGAAATAAAGGAGATACATAACGGCCTGAAAATATGAGCCAAAAAAATAATGAATATACAGACAGAGTAACATGATCGAGAGATTTTATTTCTCCACAAAACCAAGTTGAAACTTTTGACTGTGTCTTTTATTTCACGGGAATTGAATGGTTATCTGAATTGAAATGTGTTGGAGTACATAATAATAATATAATAATATAATAACGTTTTATTTATCCAGGGTAGCCACTTCAGTTATGAAACTGCTCTTCCAGCGGGCCCTGCATAACATAATATGTTACTACTACCCTTCTCCAATCTAATATGCTGAGCGCCTAGCTAGAAGGCAGAAGGTCCCATTTTTATAAGTCTTTGGTATGACTCGGCCGGGGTTGAACCCACGACCTCCCGTTCATGAGGCGGGCGCTCTAACCACTGAGCCACCATGCCATAATACCATAATTGTTTATGTTTGATCTCAAAGGAGGACACACAAACAGAATAATTTACAGTGAAGTTCATGGCTAATATCAGTTGAAGAACAATGAGTGGCCCAGGGTAGTATATATATTCAATTCAACTGTACCTTACCCGATAATGTTCTTAAGGGAAATTAAATTTGAAATTGTTTTTATTCTAATGGACCTAATTCTATAATTCCTTACCAACCTACTTAAAAGCATTTCAGATATTTACAAACTTCAGAGTTGAGCTTGAGATGTATCTATCACATGATAGGAGCACAGAACTACCAAATTATATATATCGATATATGCATTTTAGGTATGTGGTTGTGATTGAAACATATATGTCTCAGGTACCCTTTTTTATGAAAGGGTGCTATATTGTTTTTAAATCAAATTTAAATTAAATCTGTGTACCTACATGTAACTTACTTGGGAAGCTTCCATTTAAACTCAAAGTTAGATATTTCATCCTGCTCTTTGTGCTCAGGTGGGGATTCAAGAATGCAGAGCTCCCATCAAAGTATGAGGAAAACTCAGGAAATGTCAGGTGATAGATCATGTGATGGTGTGAGACATCTTCCAGAGGATTTCCCATTAGAAGCTGGCATAGGAACTCAATCCGATTCATCTGAAAGAGAGAGTTGCCCTAGTGAGTATGACTCTTGTCTCATACCAAGCCAAGTGGCTTATTTTCATGAAAAACAAGCAGCCGACCGAGAGACACTGGATGCTACCACCTCATCTCATAAACCTGGAGGAATGGATATAGATAGGAATGAAGACATGACGATGGAATATGACGAGATGATCAATCAGTCTTCCCAGATTTGTGCAAAAGGAAGCGATCAAAATGATCCTAGCTGCAGCCTAACTAAAGAAAAAACATTTCTCTGTTGTGTTTGTAGCAAAGGATTTTCCCACAGCCCTAGTTTGTATAGGCACAAGAGAACACATGGAGGAGAAAAGCCCCATGAGTGTACGTTTTGCAGCAAGAGATTTATGTACATGAACAGTCTAAAGGATCACCTGAGAATCCATACAGGAGAAAAGCCTTATCGGTGTACAGTTTGCGACAAAGGCTTTCATGCAAGTGGTAATCTTGCAGAACATATGGCAGTTCATACAGGAAAAAAGAGATATGAGTGTAAATTTTGTGATAAGAAATATAGCCGGAGTAATGGTCTCAAAGATCACATGAGAACCCATACAAATGAAAAGCCATATCAGTGTAAGCTTTGTGATAAGAAATATAGCCATAACTCTAGTCTGGGTCTGCATATGAGAACCCATACAGGCGAAAAGCCATATCAGTGTATGTACTGCAATGTGAGTTTTAGTCGTGTTGAACAACTCTCAAGACACATAGTTACCCATACAGGTGAAAGGCCCTTCGAGTGTTCCATATGTAGCAAAACCTTTTCTGAACGGGGTTATCTGACAGAACATCAGAGAGTTCACACAGGGGAAAAGCCATATTTTTGTTCTATTTGTGAGAAAAGATTCACTAGTAACAGTTATTGCAAACGACACATGAGGATCCATACGGGAGAGAACCCCTTTCTGTGCTCCGTCTGTGGCAAAAGCTTTCGGGAAAAGAGTACCCATACAAAGCATATGACAACTCACAGTGGAGAAAAGTCTCATGTATGTTTGATTTGTAACAAAGCATTTTCCAACACCTCAGGTCTTTCAAGGCACAATAAAATCCACACAGGAGAAAGGCCTTACGAGTGTTCTTTTTGTAAAAAAACATTTTCCCAAACCCATCACCTTTCAAGGCACATAAAAATCCACACAGGTGAAAGGCCCTTCGAGTGTTCCGTATGTAGCAAAACCTTTTCCGAACAGGGTTATCTGACAGAACATCAGAGAGTTCACACAGGGGAAAAGCCATATTTTTGTTCTATTTGTGAGAAAAGATTCACTAGTAACAGTTGTTGCAAACGACACATGAGGATCCATACGGGAGAAAAACCCTTTCCGTGCTCCGTCTGTGACAAGAGCTTTCGGGAAAAGAGTACCCGTAAAGTGCATATGAAAACCCACACTAACAATTGATTACTGAATACTCTCATGCCCATAGACTTATAATAATACAGGATCGATCTGATTCCTGCAGGCAATGGGTTCATCCGCCCAGTTCCTGCAGGCAATGGGTTCATCTACCCAGTTCATGCTGGCAATGGGTTCATCCACCCAGTTCCTGCACGCAATGGGTTCATCTACCCAGTTCATGCGGGCAATGGGTTCATCCACCCAGTTCCTGCACGCAATGGGTTCATCCACCCATTTCCTGTAGGCAATGGGTTCATCTACCCAGTTCCTGCTGGCAATGGGTTGATCCACCCATTTCCTGCAGGCAATGGGTTCATCCACCCATTTCATGTAGGCCATGGGTTTATCCACCCAGTTCATGTAGGCAATGGGTTTATCCACCCAGTTCCTGTAGGCAATGGGTTGATCCAACCAGTTTCTGTAGACAATGGGGTTATCCACACGTTTCATGTCGGCAATGGGTTAATCTACCCAGTTCCTGCAGGCAATTATGGGGTCATCCACACGGTTCATGTAGAAAAAGGGTTTAAGTATATGCAAAGGGGCATTTTCTTGCCTTTGTGGGAGAAGCAGTGATTAAGCCACACAGCAATGTTCACATTATTCTTTGAGATTTGCAGAGAACCCTGGAGAATATGATTGATTTATATTCCCAAACACCTGTGTTTTTCCTTAGTATTGCACTAGTGCCAAAATAATTATGTTTTTAATTGCCGATTACGGGGACCTTTTATAACGAATTTTGATAATGGGCGCTTTGTTCGGCTTATTTTGTACAAATTCAATTAATAATGTACGTGTATGTTGTATTTTACCCTTCCAACACCACTTAATGTGTGTATGTCTTTCCAGCATGATACAAGACAGAACATGCAATGCAAACCTCAAGGATGCTTAACAGGCAAAGGACCATTTCAATGTTCTGTCTGTTTTAAAGAGAACTGTTGCTGAGCTAGCGCCATGGGCGTCCGTTGACGGTGTGTGTGCTCTATAAGTTTATACTATTATTATTATTAATCTTTCTAAGAGGCTATTACATTAAACTTAGGCAGCTAGCATGGGCAAATGAAAGTTCATATGTTTTTTTTTGTCTATGTTGTCTTTTTTTTTGCCCTGATGGGTTTCAATATCAAGTGGATACATGATATGTCCGTGAAAAATATGTTATTGATGCACTGACACCTAAATGTAGTTCATTCTTTTATACACAGTGGAAGTTTCCTTTTCAAAAGGGCAAACAAAATGTTTTCAAGTAGCACCTCTATCATTTTGGCAGTAACTAAATATTCTACAAACTTCTCCATATTTGAAAGATCTGTCAATATATTGGGGGTCATTTGTACATGTGCTATCTCCAAAGTGGTCTATTTTTCAAATTATGCCAAAGTGATATTTAGCAAGGTTACCGGTAACTAAGAAAATCAAATGTAGCTTGCAATATTGAATAGTTAATAATGAAATGGTGCTAATTTTGTATGCTATATATGTACATGTACCACCTACAGGTAGCCTATGTAAAGTTTGCCAACCTTATATTTACTTGTTGATCGCTGTTATTTTGGAGTTGTGGTGGTCTAGTGCATATGTCACTAGACTTTGGATCACATGGTTTTTGCAGTTCGAGTCCCATCTTTTCGTGAATGTTCTTTGGCTAGACATTAATCTAATTTTTAATACACACGACCCAGATTCCTTGAAATGCAATAGTTCATTAATGGCAGCCATGCTAAAGCCAGGGTAATAATGTTTGAGCATTAGGATTGTCAAGACTGACAGACTATAACCCACTATTATAAGTATTATTAATATTATTACTATTATTTCAATAATAATCATGAAAATTACCTGTATCATTATTATAATTATTATCATTATCACTATGATAATAATAATAATAATCATTATTATTATCATGTTTTTTAGAAAAGAAAGTAAGCTTTAAATTGCTTAAGTTGCCATTGCATTGAGGGGTTCAAAATCATTAGATTTCCATTAGAAACCTGGCCATATTCTTTTTCTTCTTTTTTCTCTCAATATAAACCTGTTATTGTTTTCATAGATATTACTTTTTATTATACACAGTAGCAATGGAATATAAGTACATGTATAATTGTTGCCAATTTGAAGAACAGCATGTGATCAGTTTAGTCTTTAAAAAAAATACCTGTCCTGGAAGGTTGTACATAATGGTGCACACATTGAGGTGGATTAAAACCCTGCTTTAGAAAAAATTAATGATATGATCTTGGTTGTTTTGTTCATTATTGTACCAAATTTCATATTTGGGTAATGATGTGTGTATGGAGATTTTGTATTTACTATTTCACTGGAGATGTGACAGCTTGAATATCCATCCTCAAGTAATTTGGATAAATATTAAGAGATAACGAGAAAGAGAGAGAGATCGATCTAGAGAAAGAGGGATCAGCAGAAGATTAAAATGAGATATTAGAGGATAAGAACACGTGCAGAAAAATTGATAAATTATCTGAAGAGAGAGAGAGAGGGGGGGGGGGGATCAGCAGAACACTAGAAGGAGATATTAGAGAGTAACATACACATACATTTCTAGATTATCTTTTAGTTCAAGTTCAAGTTTTATTTTATCTTTCTTTCATAACACACTTTACAAATATGACATGAATATAACAAGTTAACAGAATATGGCGTTACAATAGAAAGATGAGGTGACCTTGTTTGAAAGCAAGGCTTGTGGATTTAAGGTCCCTCATGGGTAGCTTATGAGTATGTCCTAAAAGAACAAACTCGTCAGATATAATAATGCATACATTTAAATGCTGACAAACTAAACTAACTAAACAATTGAGAAAATATAAACACATTATCTAAGGAGGGATCGGATATCGCACTAGAGATAGAGGGATCAGCAGAACATTAGAAGAAGATACATAGAGAAAATACAGAAAATGTATAAATTATTATTCCTCATTACTGTCAGTTATGACTCAAGAGAGGGGAAGCTAGGGAGGGGGGAAATATCGAACTACAGAAAGAGCGATTGGTAGAAGATTAGGAGAGATTATAGATACAGAGACATTTCTATATTATCTAAAGAGAGAGAGATTAGAGACTGTTGCAGGTAGAGAAAGTGGTAACAGGTATAAAGCGAGACGAGAGAGAGAGAGAAATAGGGGGGGGGGGCTGCATTTTATCCGGCTGTCTTCTTCAAAAATACTTCAGGAAAGATCTCTTCATGTGTATTAAAACCGATTGCTCAATTAGACACATCCACTCCGAACGGGAGGTAAGATGCTATACCCTGTAAAGGAATTTGAAATTGATTTTCATTTTGATCTCTCTGCATTGAACACGTTCGCAAATACTTCCCAAAAACTTCAGGCAATTTCAATAATCTTTAGCTTTTGAAATGTGTATTACAATCGTAAGTAATTTTTGTTTGAAATGTTACTTATTAATTCCTCTTCTGTACTTACCCTCTAACATGCTAAATATCCAAACAAAATGCTCAACCCACAAAGATATTTATTATTTTCTTTGAAGGCGTCATGGTGCGACACCCTCTAACAGTCAATAATTCTCCTAACCATTTTTGAACTTTCTTAACCGTTTTTCCATGGAAATAAGACATAAGACAGGCTTTTTAAAAGCTCTCAACACTGTCTGGAATGGTATCAGTGGCGGATCCAGGAATTTTTTACCGGGGGGGGGGGGACACAAAATCGCATGGGGTGAAATATATGAAAAACGATGGAGCGAGGTTTCAGCGGCGAGGGAGTGGGTCTGGGAGGGGGTCAGAACCTCCTCACAGAAAAGGAAGCATTCGCAATTTAAGAACCAAATTAGGCGCATTTTCAGGCGCTTCCTGGAGTAATATGACTTAAAATTGCTTTCTCCTATCCCCTCCAAGAGAAGGGATCTTTTGCAATTTGAGAACCACATTTGGCGCATTAATGTCAATCGGCACTTCCTGGACTCGAAACGAGGCCTTCTGATTGGTTAGAAGTTAGAGAAAAGTGATCTGTCGATCACGTCGCGAAACGTTGTATATACTTCGTTGCTGCACAATGCACAAAGACGGTGGTCTGGTACCAGTAGTACTTGCACACATTATCTCGAGTGTCTAAACTGTGTTGTTATCAGGGGCGTCGCTAGACCTTTTTCAGTGGGGAGGGTGTAGAGGCCACCGATTATCGACAAAACTAGCCACCAATTACCGACAAATATATTAATGCCAATGTCCCAATGTCTACAAATTAAACCCTATAAGCCCGGGGCCAAGAACTAAGTTATTTTTCAGTCCCCCTCCCCTCCCCCTCCCGCGCGAAGCGCGGAAGCTTTGACACTATATTAAATTATTAGAAAAAGAAGACTATTCGTTGTACCGTTCTCGACTCCTAATCCTTGTCCGAATTCCTTCCCCCCCCCCCCTCCCGCGCGAAGCGCGAAATCTTTCAGGTATCATTAATTTATCAAATAAAGAAGACGAATCGTTGTACCGTTCTCGATCTCAATCCTAGTCTAAATTGAGTTGCCCCCGCTCCCGCTCAAAGCGCGGAAGCTTTGACGTTTCATTTAATTATTACTCTTAATCCTTGTCTGAATTCATTTTCGCCCATTCAGCGCTTAGCGCGGAAGCTTTCACGTTTAATTGAATAATTAGAGAAAGAAGACAATTCGTTGTAACGTTCTCGACTCAAAATCCTAGTCTAAATTCAGTTGTCCCCCCCCCCCTCACACGCGCCACACACGCGATGCGCAGAAGCTTAATTTGACGTTTCAAAGAAGACGATTCGTTGTACTGTTTCGACTTTTAATCCTTGTCTGAATTCAGTTTGCCCCCTTTTGACGTTTCATTCAATTATTACTCCTAATCTGAATTCATATTCGCCCATCCCGGGCGAAGCGCGGAAGTTTTCACGTTTTATAATATATTTAGAGAAATAAGACGATTCGTTGTAACGTTCTCGACTCCAAATCCTAGTCTAAATTTAGTTGCCCCCTCCCGCGCAAAGCTTGGACGATTCATTAAATCATTAGAGAAAGAGACGATTCGTTGTACCGTTTTCGACTCTTAATTCTTGTCTGAATTAATTTTCCCCTCTTCCGCGAAGGGTTTTGACGTTTCGATCATTCAATTTTTAGAGAAGAAAAAACGTTTCATTCTACTGTTTTAGACTGTTAATCCTTGTCTGAATTCAGCCCCCCCCCCCCCCCTCCCACACAAAGCGCGGAAATTTTGACGTTTCATTAAATTATTAGTGAAAGAAGACGATTCGTTGTACTGTTTCTTTATCTTTATCCCCTGGTTGCTATCCCATTATTATTTTAAAAGAAATGCAATTCCTTATGCTCTCGCACCTCTCTTCTATCGTTGTTTAATTCTCTCTCATTTTTGTCCTTTCTCCTTTAACTCACACAAATTCTCTCTTTCCCCACTTTTTTCCATCTCTTTTTTTTCTTCTTCTTCTTCTTGTGCTTTTTTTTTTTGGGGGGGGGGGTGCTCGCCTGGTAAGAGGGATCCCATATTGCAAAATTGCACCCCCCGCCCCTTTCCCGGTAAAAGAAACACTTTCTTATAATATCATCCCCCTTGCTTTCCTTTCCCTTCTCACTATTCTCCTTTTCCCCCTTTTCTCTCCTCCGTCTTTCCCCCTTTCTTCATTTTCCGCCTTTTCTCTCCTATCTTTTCCCTTTCTTCATTCCCCCTCTCCCCCTTTCTCTCCTCCCTCTTTTCTACTCCTTTCTCTCTTCCCTTTCCTTTCCTTTTCCCATCATTTATCTTTTCCCCTCCTTTACTTTTCCCCTTCCCTCCTTTTTTCCCGGGGGGGGGGGGCACGTGCCCCCTGTGCCCCCCTGAATCCGCCACTGTTATTTGTGACACTGGCAGGTCACTAATTGGCGTGGGGTCCAGGGGGCTGATCATTATGAAGCTCACTGTTTAAGCATTTAATCGTGGTGAGATGAGCATTCGGGGTCCCGTTTTTGGGCCCCTGATGGGGTCCAGGGGGCGGAACCCCCGAAATCTCAGTAGTTTTAGGGATTTTATTACGGTCAGATGACCATCAAAAAGCTCCGTGGTGTTAGAAAATTAATTACGATCAGATGAGCATATTTTGATACCTTATTTGTGACACTGGCAGCTATAGCTATACTGTTTTTTGTATAGCTCTATTTCTTTCTTTTTCTCTATAACATACTTTTTCAAAAAAGTGAGGGTTTTTTAGCAATACAAAAATAGTGGGGGCGGAAGGATACCCCGGCCCACCCCCATTTTTGACTGAGGGTGATGAATTTCATTGTATATTATTTTGTTTGTGTGTCCTCCACGTGTTACTCTTTGTCTTATTCACTATTTTGTTCGAGTCCTATTTTCAGGCAGTACGTGTCTGCATTATTTGCTTCTTTTGTTATGTTAGTATGTTTCATAGTTTTACTCTTGTTTGATATATCTATATTCAGAGATTTAGAAATTTCTCTGTATGACTCTCTTACCCTCTAATAATCTCCTTCTATAATGTTCTGCTGATTTCTCTTTCTCTAGTGCGATATTTCCCTCTCTCTCTCTCTTAAAATAATTTAGAAATTAATCTGTACGTCTCTCTTACATTCAAATAATCTCCTTCTTTGTTCTGCTAATCTATACATTTTCTGCACATGTTCTCACCATCTAATATCTCCTTTTAATCCTCTGCTGATCCCTCTTTCTCTACTTCGATATCTTCCTCTCTCTCTCTCTCTCTTCAGATATTTAGAAATGTCTCTGTATGCCTCTCTTACCCTCTAATATCTTCTTCTTATCTTCTGCTGACCCCCCTTTCTCCAATCCGATATCTTTCTCTATCTCTCTCTCTCTCTCCAGACATTTTTCTGCTATGCTCTTGGCATTTAATATCTCCTTTTCATTTCTGCTGATCCCTCTTTCTCTTTATCTTTCTCTCTCTTGATATTTATCTAAATTACTTGAGGATGGATATTTAGGCAGTCACATCTCCCGTGAAATAGTAACTACAAGATCTTCATAGACACATCATTACCCAAATATGAGATTTTGTACAATAATAAACAAAACAACCAAGATCATGTCATTAATTTTTGTCTAAAGCAGGGTTTTAATCCACCTCAATGTACAACCTTCCAGGAAAGGTATTTTTCAAAGGGCTAAACTGATCACATGCTGTTCTTTAAATTGGCAACAATTATACATGTACTTATATTTAAAGGGCAAGTCCACTCCAAAAATAAATAACTTACAATAGAAGCAGAAAAATCAGACAAACCAATCAAAAAAGGTTTGAACAAAATCGGATAACTAATAAGTTATGAATTTTTTAAAAAGTATGTAAAACCATGGAACAATGGAAATCACTACACAAATTGCAAATTTGGTTATCAGTTTGTGACGTCATGTCCTCACCATTTATCAATTGCTTTATATATTTTAATCCCATTAAAGGTATTACAAAGTTTTGGGAAATTTTGAAAAATGGGTGGATAGTGATTCTTTACAATTTTGATATATTTGGATGCCCCTGTGGATGTATTAAAAGCACTAGAAATTTTAGCCCCTAAAACACTTCTGCTTTCGAGAAAAATTGAATATAAAGATTTACCGGTGCTCCCGGTAAATTTTGATGAATTTCAAATAGCTCCTACGGCCGTACAATGGTAACTGCGACCATGAAAATCTCAGAATATGTAGTTGTGGTATATAATTTCGGAACAGGAATAGCTAATCGGTCAATTTTA
This sequence comes from Strongylocentrotus droebachiensis, assembly GCA_035222895.1. Taxonomy (NCBI): domain Eukaryota; kingdom Metazoa; phylum Echinodermata; class Echinoidea; order Camarodonta; family Strongylocentrotidae; genus Strongylocentrotus; species Strongylocentrotus droebachiensis. Next base: position 198,664 of record JAVYIG010002708.1, on the reverse strand, counting down.
GTCAAGAAACATTGTTTTACAGCTTTATTAATATTTTGACCTTGAGAGGGAGCTATACAACATAAAGTGTTTATTATTTACAATTTCATAACTTTAGAGTCGATTTCGACCGCGACAACGATCAGTGAATATTGTATGATCGCTTATGCTTCTAATATGTTCATTTGAACCAAATTCACGACCCCATACCAAAACTTTGTATTACCTTTAATGTCCCTTTTCATCCCCCAAAACTTGATTTTCCCAGGTTTATATGATTTGTATCATATTGGCCGGGTGCATGACATTTCACAAAATCTTTTATGATCTTTGAAGAATTGATACTATTTTCTGAATATTGTATATTCATAATTATTCATTTTTTGTATAAATAGTTTATGAAAATTCACTTTTGTCATGATCTAACTGTAACAAATTACTCTATATTAGTGCATCCACACAAAAACATATTACTTTCAATCTGACTTGGATGCTGATGTGAAGAAATAAGATTCTTAGGGGGGGGAATAGGAAATTTCTATTATCAATATAAAAAAACAATCGGTGGATATAGTGAGGCAATGACGTCACAGACTCATGAGTGAGTTGCCATTTTGTCTTGTGATTTTCAAAGTTGTTCATGTCATCAAAAATTCATAACTTTCTTATTAGTTATCAGATTTTGCTCAAACTTTTTTTCATTGGTTTGTCTAACTTTTCTGCTTCTATTGAAAGTAAGTTATTTTTTTAGTGTTCTTGCCCTTTAATTGGTACAGTTTTCTCATGAAAGTAAGTTCTATCAACTTTTATGAAGAAAAACAAAATTGAAGAAAAAAAAATTGCCAAGTTTCCTAGAAATCTAATGATTTTGAACCTCTCAATGCGTTGGCAATTTAAGCATTTTACAGCTTACTTTCTTTTCTAAGAACATGATAATAATAATAACAATAATAATAATAATTATTATTATTATTTTAATCATAATGATAATTATAATTAAACATGTAATAGTCATAATAATAATAATATTAAAAGTAAACATAATATTTATCATAAAAGTGGGTTCTTGTATAGTGCTCATATCTGTCAGACTTGACAATCCTGATGTTGAACCATTATTACCCTGGCTTTAGCATGGCTGCCATTAATGATCTCTGGGACGTGTGTATTAAAAATTAGATTAATGTCTTGCCAAAGTACATTCATGAGAAGGTGGGACTCGAACTGCAAACCATGTGATCTACAGTCCAGTGACATAATCACTAGACCTCCACAATAATAACAACAACCAACAAGTAAATATAAGGTTGGCAAACTTTACATAGGGTACCTGTAGGTGATACAAGTCTAGCACATAAATAGCACCATTTCATTATTAACTATTCAATACTGCAAGCTACATTTGATTTTTCTTAGTTAACCTTGATAAATATTACTTTGGCATAATTTAGAAAACAATAGACCACTTTGTACAAATAACCCCCTAATATATGGGGCCAGTCACCACGAAATGAGTCCAGTGTCGCATTAGCTCAATCGTAGTAATAGCGATGTATAGTGTGTATGTACTGAAAATTGACCCACCTACCACATTTAAGATTTTTCCCAAAATCGACTTATTATTTCTTTGTTTGTTGAAAGTTTCATTGAAATCGAATGATGGGAAGTGTGTTGTTGCTATGTTGTTGTTGACCAGACTATAATATGTTACGCATCATTAACTTTACACCTAATTATCTCAAAACTGGGTAATCCCATTGTTATAAAGTCCAATTAGGTTTTTGTTCATATTTCTGGATATAATTTATCAATTTTAATGTGTGACCCCTTAATTTAAAGCTTACTTAATATAGATTCATATAATACTTAAAAACAGGAATAATTTTTTTGCGACACTGGACTCATTTCGTGGCGACAGGCCCCATATTGACAGATCTTTCAAACATGGAGAAGTTTGTAGAATATTTAGTTACTGCCAAAGTGATGGAGGTGCTACTTGAAAACATTTTGTTTGCCCTCTTGAAAAGGAAACTTCCACTGTGTATAAAAGAATGAACTACATTTAGGTGTCAGTGCATCAATAACATATTTTTCACGGACATATCATGTATCCACTTGATATTGAAACCCATCAGGGCAAAAAAAAAGACAACATAGACAAAAAAAAACATATGAACTTTCATTTGCCCATGCTAGCTGCCTAAGTTTAATGTAATAGCCTCTTAGAAAGATTAATAATAATAATAGTATAAACTTATAGAGCACACACACCGTCAACGGACGCCCATGGCGCTAGCTTAGCAACAGTTCTCTTTAATACAGACAGAACATTGAAATGGTCCTTTGCCTGTTAAGCATCCTTGAGGTTTGCATTGCATGTTCTGTCTTGTATCATGCTGGAAAGACATACACACATTAAGTGGTGTTGGAAGCTAGGGTAAAATACAACGTACACGTACATTATTAATTGAATTTGTACAAAATAAGCCGAACAAAGCGCCCATTATCAAAAGTCGTTATCAAAGGTCCCCGTAATCGGCAATTAAAATTAAAACATTTTGTATTCCTTCTTGAAAAGGAATTATCTTCAAACGTGTATCATAGAATGAACTCGGTGCATAGATTCCATATTTTTTCACGAACATATCATGTATCCACTTGATATTGAAACCCTTATATATCAGGACAAATGACAACATAGACGACAAAAAACATATGATGAACTTTCATTTGCCCATGCTGCCCAATTTTAATGTAATAACCTCTTATAACATTAATACAATAGATAAGTTTCAGTCTGCCCTCAAAACACACTCTTATATTCCAAATCTTTAACAGATAAAAGGAACTCAGTAACCATTTGCTTTCTTTGTAGCATTTTTTCTAATACCAAGCGAACTATTATAGGGACATGCTTATGTAATGTGCTATGCGCTATTATAAAAATAATACACAGCAGTCAGGGCATTAGTAAGAATTACCCACACAAGGTTCCTTTGGAATAGTCCAGTGTGTGGACTGTTTTAAAGGTACCGAGTGTGGGTAATTTTTCTAATGCCAGAACAAAATGGTGTGTATTATTTGTTATATCAGATAATGTTTTTTTTTATTTATAAAAATGATGTTTTATAACATGATTTTACTAATGACCGGTCATTTGCATTTGATAAAGATCGTTCATTATCAAAATTACGTGTTAGGCAAAATAAATGCCTGGTCACATGCATGTGATTATGATCCATGTCATCATCTTATAAACAAGAATAGTGTGTTAAGTATTATCATTAGTAGTCCAAGGACTGCCACCTATATAAAAGGAACACTCTTCCGACTCATCTTCTGTGTACATGTGTACAGTATGAGCATTTGTGGCTATATTCACAGGAAATCTTTTGTTACAAAAAAAAGGCTCACTTTATTCCATCAGATTTTTGTGTCGGGTTGGGTTGTTGGGATACACAAATTATTGTGAATAATCTATCCCAAATTCCTGAAGGGTCGGGTGTAAAGTTTGAATAACTCGACGTGATGAATTCGAACTGGACCCTTCATAAATATGGGGTATGTTTTCACGAAAGTTCATGAAACCCGACCTGATGCAAAGACCAGATGGAACAAAACAAGCCCAAAGAAAGATGAAAGTGATTTTCACGTGTGGGGGCTCCCGATATGCCTTCCAAGAATGAGGCCCTTCTCCTGTGTGGAGTTTCAGGGTACTGTCATGGGCAAAGCTTTTGCCACAGACAGAACACTGATAGGGCTTTTAACCTGTGTGGCTTCTTATATGCCTTACAAGAAAGGAGTTACTGCTGAACCCTCTGTTACAAACCAATCCTTTATGAGGCATTTCTGCCATGTGACTTTTCATATGCAAAAGCAGGCTCTTCTCATAGCAAAACCCCTTGTTACAAACGTTACATCACGAGGACTTTTCCATATTAGTTTCTTTGGTGTGTATCGTTTTATGTCTTAAAAGATATCTTCTTTGGGAAAAGGCTTTGTTACAAATCAAACATACATGAGGCTTTTCTTCAGTGTGAATTGTCATATGAAATCTAAGAGAATAATTGCGGGAAAAGCTTTTGCCACAGACAGAACATAAATGTGGCTTTTCATCTGTGTGAATTACCTGATGATCTGTTAGACGATCCCGTTCTGAAAAGGTTTTGCCACAGACGGAACACTCGAAGGGCTTTTCTCCTGTGTGGATTTTTATGTGCCTTAAAAGGTGAGAGTTTCGGGAAAACGTTTTTTTACAAAAAGAACACTTGTAAGGCTTTTCTCCTGTATGGGATCTTATGTGCATTGAGAGTGTATTAACACGAGTAAATCTCACATCGCAGTACATACACTGATATGGCTTTTCTCCTGTATGGGTTCTCATGTGCATATCCAGACCATTTCTCCGGGGGTATTTCTTATCACAAATTTCACACTGATATCGCTTTTCTCGCTTTTTTCCTGTATGAACTGTCATATGTTGCGCAAGATTACCACTTTGATGAAAGCCTTTGTCGCAAACTGTACACCAATAAGGCTTTTCTCCTGTATGGATTCTCAGGTGTTCCTTTAGACCGTTCATGTACATAAATCTCTTGTTGCAAAACGTACACTCGTGGGTCTTTTCTCCTCCATGGGTTTTCATGTGTCTAGACAAACTAGACCTGAAGGTAAAACCTTTGCTACAAACACAGCAGAGAAAGGGTTTTTCTTTAGTTAGGCTGCAGCTAGGATCATTTTGATCGCTTCCTGTTGCATGAAGCTTGGAAGACTGATTGATCATCTCATCATATTCCATCGTGATGTCTACATTCCTATCTATATCCATTCCTCCAGGTTTATGAGATGACGTGGTAGCATCTGGGGTCTGTCTGTCAGCTGCACTTTTTTCTTGAAAATAAGCCACTTGGCCTGGTATGAGACAAGAGTCATACTCACTTGTGCAACTCTCTCTTTCAGATGAATCGGATCGACTTCCTATGCCAGCTTCTAATGAGAAATCCTTTGGAAGATGTCTCGCACTGTCACGTGATCTTTCACCTGACATTTCCTGAGTGTTTCTCAAACTTTGATAGGAGCTCTGCATACTTGAATTCCCACCTGAGCACAAAGAGCAAGATGAAATATCTAACTTTGATTTGAAATGGAAGCTTTTGAAGCAAGTTACATGTAGGTACACATACAACTACAACAGGGTCCTGGATCCTGGTGTTCACTTTTTTTTTAAACAAAAGGAAAAATTTAATATTCAAATGTAATAAACTTGACTTTTAAAAACAATGGCACCCTTATTTTGGTGCGTTTTATAGTTCTACGCTAGTTCAATATCTTCTTCTCTCTCTCTCTTCAGATATTACGAACATTTCTCTATAAGTCTCTCTTACCCTCTGATATCTTTTTTTTTCCAACATGTATTTCTTACATTTGTTTTAAATGATTATAATTGATTCATAATGTTTTGTTGGAAACATGAATAAATTTGAAATTTGAATCTTCTGCTGATCCCTCTTTCTCTTTCTCACTATCTCTTAATATTTATCTAAATTACTTGAGGATGGATATTCAGGCAGTCACATCTCCAGTGAAATAGTAACTACAAAATCTCCTTTTTTAATACCCAAATATAAGAATTGAGAATTGGTACAATAATAAACACAACAACCAAGATCATATCATTAAGTTTGTCTACAGTGGGGATTAATCCAGCTTCAATGTGTGCACCATTATGTACAACTTTCCAGGACAGATATTTTTCATAAGGGCTAATTTGATCAGATGCTGTTCTTTAAATTGGCAAAAATTGTACATGTACTCATATCTAATTGCTCCAGTGTTCTAATAAAAAGAAATATCAGATCTTTCAAATATGGAGAAGTTTGTAGAATATTTAGTTACTGCCTAAATGATAGAGGTGCTACTTGAAAACATTTTGTTTGCCATCTTGAAAAGGAAACTTCCACCGTGTATCATTGAATGAACTACATGTAGCTGTCGGTGCATAGATTACATATATTCCACAAACAAATCATGTATCCAGCATTAGTATTGATGACTTATACAAGTTCCAGTTTACCAGGGGTCTTCTGAAAAACGTACGGCGAATCTACAAAAAAAATTCGTCTCAACCCAACACTTACGAGGTAATATTCACAGGAGTTTGTCTAAAAGGTAGCAGTTGACACTTCTTCATTATCTGATTGTATGGGCATTTCTTCCAATTATAGAGATGTAAAAAAGTATGTGTAACCCGATGTAATGCACCATGACCATTCATGATTATTTGGGCATGTTTAGACAAAAGTATGTGTAACCCGATGTAATGCACCTGACCTTTCATGAAAATAGGGGCATGTTTTCACAATAGTTCATATAAACCGACAACCTGACCTCAACCAAAGACCAGATGAAACCAAACAAGCCACAGACAGAACACCTATAGGGCTTTTCACCCGTGTGGCTTCTTATATGCCTTACAAGAAAGGAGTTACTGCTGAACCCTCTGTTACAAACCAATCATTTACGAGGCATCTCTCCTACAGGTGTACCGGTATGTGGTTTTTCATATGCAATAGCAGGCTCTTCTCATTGCAAAACCCCTTGTTATAAACGTTACATCATTAGGACTTTTCCATATTAGTATCTTTGGTGTGTATCGTTGTATGTCTTAAAAGATATTTTCTTAGGGAAAATGCTTTGTTACAAATCAAACATACATGAGGCTTTTCATCTGTGTGAATAACCTGATGATCTTTCAGATAACCCTGTTCTGAAAAGGTTTTGTTACAACACTCGAAGGGCCTTTCTCTTGTGTGGATTTTTAAGTGCCTTGAAAGGTGACCGTTGTGGGAAAATGTTTTTTTACAAAAAGAACACTCAAAAGGCTCTTTTCCTGTATGGGTACCTATGTGTCTTGAGAGTGTTTCAACACGACTAAAACTCACATCGCAGTATACTTACACTGATATGGCTTTTCGCCTGTATGGGTTCTCAAATGCACACCCAGACTAGAGCTACGGCTATATTTCTTATCACAAAGCTTACACTGATATGGCTTTTCGCCTGTATGGGTTCTCATATGCACACGCAGGCTAGAGCTCTGGCAATATTTCTTATCACAAAATTTACACTCATATCTCTTTCCCGTATGAACTTCCATTTGATGCGCAAGATTACCACTTGCATTAAAGCCTTTGTCGCAAACTGTACACTGATAAGGCTTTTCTCCTGTATGGATTCTCAGGTGTCTCTTTAGACCATTCCCGTACAGAAATCTCTTGCTGCAAAAAGTACACTTGTGGGGCTTTTCTCCTCCATGGGTTTTCATGTGTCTAGACAACTTTTTCCTGATTGTAAATCCTTTGCTACAAACACGACAGAGAAAGTGTTTTTCTTCAGTTAGGCTACAGCTAGGATCATTTTGATCGCTTCCTGTTGCACGAAGCTCGGAAGACTTATTGATCATCTCATCATATTCCATCGTGATGTCTGTATTCCTATCTTTATCCATTCCTCCAGGTTTATGAGATGACGTAGTAGCATCCGGTGTCTCCCTGTCAGCTGCTAGTTTTTCATGAAAATAAGCCATTTGGCTTGGTACGAGACAAGAGCCATACTCACTTGGGCAACTCTCTCTTTCAGATGAATCGGATTGGGTTCCTATGCCAGCTTCTAATGGGAAATCCTCTGGATGACTCGGACATCTTACACCGCCACGTGATCTATCACCTGACATTTCCTGAGTGTTTCTCATACTTTGATGGGAGCTCTGCATTCTTGAATTCCCACCTGAGCACAAAGAGCAGGATGAAATATCTAACTTTGATTTTAAATGAAGGTTCTCAAGTAAGTTACATGTAGGTACACAGACAACTACAACGGGGTACTGGTGTTCACTTTGTTTTTTTAAACAAAAGGAAACATTTAACATTCAAATGTAAATTTGATTAAAAAACAATGGCACCCTTCCATAAAAAAGGGTACCTGAGACATATGTTTCTATCACAACCACATACGCAAAATGCATATACCGATATATAACTTGGTAGTTCTGTGGTCCTATCAAGTGATAAATACATCTCTAGCTCAACTCTGAAGATTGTAAAGATCTGAAATGCTTTTAAGTAGGTTGGTAAGGAATTCTAGGATTAGGTCCATTAGAATAAAAAACAATTTCAAATTTAATTTCCCTTAAAGAACATTATCGGGTAAGGCAAAGATGAATTAAAAATATACACTAGCCTTGGCCACTCATTGTTCTTCAACTGATATTAGCCATGAACTTCACTGTAAATTAATTTGTTTGTGTGTCCTCCTTTGAGATCAAACATAAACAATTATGGTATTATGGAATTATGTACCCCAACACATTTCAATTCAGATAACCATTCAATTCTTGTGAAAAATAGAAACTGTCAAGTGTTTCAAGTTGGTTCTGTGAAGAAATTATATCTCTCTTTCGTTAAGATCATGTTACTCTGTCTGCATATTATTTTATTTGATTCATATTTTTAGGCAGTATGTGTCTCCTTTTTTTCTATCATTTTTATAGTGTTATTTTGGTGCGATTTATAGTTTCACCCTAGTTCGATATCTTCCTCTCTCTCTCTTCAGATATTAAGAAAAATTCCCTGTAAGTCTCTCTTATCCTCTGATATCTTCTTTAAATCTTCTGCTGATCCCCCTTTCTCTAGTTCGATCTCTCTCTCTCTCTCTTTTCAGATATTAAAAAAAAATCTCTGTAAGTCTCTCTTATCCTCTGATATCTTCTTTAAATCTTCTGCTGATCCCTCTTTCTTTAGTTCGATCTCTCTCTCTCTTTCCCGCTATCTCCTAATATTTATCTAAATTACTTGAGGATGGATATTCAGGCAGTCACATCTCCAGTGAAATAGTAACTACAAAATCTCCATAGACACACGATTTAATACCCAAATATGAGAATTGATAATTGGTATAATAATAAACAAAACAACCAAGATCATGTCATTAATTTTTTCTAAAGCAGCGTTTTAATCCACCTCAATGTGTGCACCATTATGTACAACCTTCCTGGACAAGTATTTTTTTAAAGACTAAACTGATCACATGCTGTTCTCCAAATTGGCAACAATTATACATGTACTTATATTCCATTGCTACAGTGTATAATAAAAAGTAATATCTATGAAAACAATAACAGGTTTATATTGAGAGAAAAAAGAAGAAAAAGAAAATTGCCAAGTTTCCTAGAAATCTAGTGATTTAGAACCTCTCAATGTGTTGGCAATTTAAGCATTTTACAGCTTACTTCTTTTCTAGAAAACATGATAATATAATAACAATAATTATTATTATTATCATAGTGATAATTATAATAATTATAATAATGATAATAATCATACAGGTAATTTTCATGATTATTTTAAAAATAATAGTAACAACAATAACAATCATAGTAATAATATTAATAATACTTATAATAGTGGGTTATAGTGCTTATGTCTGTCAGACCTGACAATCCTAATGTTAAAACATTATGACCATGGCTTTAGCATGGCTGCCGTTAATGAACTATTGCATTTCAAGGAATCTGGGTCGTGTGTATTAAAAATTAGATTAATGTCTTGACAAAGAACATTCCTGAAACGGCGGGACTCGAGCTGTAAACCATGTGATCTACAGTCCAGTGACATATCCACTTGACCACCACAACTCCATAATAACAAGAAATAACAAGTAAATATAATGTTGGCAATCTTGACATAGGGTACCTGTAGGTGATACAAATCTAGCACACAAAATTAGCACCATTTCATTATTAACTATTCAATATTGCAAGCTACATTTTATTTTCTTAGTTAACCTTGCTAAATATCACTTTGGCATAATTTAGAAAACAATAGATCACTTTAGAGATGATCAAGAACAAATGACCCCCAATATATTGACAGATCTTTCAAACATGGAGTGGTTTGTAATATATTTAGTTACTGCGAAAGGGATGGAGGTGCTACATGAATACATTTGGTTTGCCATCTTGAAAAGGAAACTTCCAAGGTCTGTGTATCATAGAATGTACTACATGTAGCTGTCAGTGCATAGATTACATATATTCCACAAACGTATCATGTATCCAGCATCCCTATTGATGGCTTTTACAGTTTTCTTTTTACAAATGACCTTCCTCTGCCCATGCACAGATACCATCTACAAAGTGGCTTACTCTTCCAAATATCAGAATATGGCCTTTCATTGATACCATTCTTTGCCCTTGTAAAAATCAGTGTTGGACAGTATAACAGTAAGGCATTATTTAAATGACTCCTTAGGAACACTCGATGTTGAAATCCTTATATATATTTATATATAACGGCAAAAAACTTCAGAAAACATGGACAAAATTTGATGGTGAACTTTCATTTGCACATGCTGCCCCAGTTTGTTTAATGTTTTTAAGTTTCAGCCTGACCTCAAAACACTTATATTCCAAATCCTAAACGGATAAAAGCAACTCAGTAACCTTTTTTTCTTTCCTTTCTGTGTAGCTTTTTTCTTACCAAGCGCACTATAGGGACATGCGTATGTAATGTGTTATGCGCTATACAAGAATAGTGTATAAAGTATTATCATTAGTAGTCCAAGGACTGCCACATACAAAACGAACACTCATACGGCCTATCTCCTGTGTGGGACATGTATGTGCATTTTGTGGATATATTCACAGGAAATCTTTTGTTTTAAATAGTAGGCTCACTTTGTTCCATAGGGTATTCGCGTCGGGTTGTTGGGTTACACAAACTATTGTGAATATTCTATCCCTAAGTCCCGAAGAGTCTGGTGTAATGTTTGAGAAAGACACTTGTCTTATCACCAAGAGTGTTGGTTCCAGTTTACCAGGGGTTGTCTGAAAAACCGACAGCAAATCTACGAAAAAATCTCATCTCGACCCAAAAACTTACGAGATAATATTCACAGGATTTTATCAAAAGGCTAGCAGTTGACACGTCTTCATTGTCTAATTGTACAGGCATATTTCCACTTATGGAGATGTAAAAAGATTTCCATATATCACAGACAATCTTTGAAAATGTTTTGATTATTAGTATTCAATTGAGTTGACCCGTCATGATTATTTGGGCATGTTTACACAAAAGTTTGTGTAACCAGACGTAATGCACTTGACCTTTCATGAATATGGGGGCATGTTTTCACTATAGTTCATGTAACCCGGCACCTGACCTGATGCAAAGACCAGATGGAACCAAACAAGCCACAGACAGAACACCCATAGGGCTTTTCACCCGTGTGTTTTCTTATATGCCTTACAAGAAAGGAGTTACTACTGAACCCTCTGTTACAAACCAATCATTTATGAGGCATTTCTCCTATGTGACTTTTCATATGCGATAGCAGGCTCTTCTCATAGCAAAACCCATTGATGCAATTAAACGTTACATCATTAGGACTTTTCCATATTAGTTTCTTTGGTGTGTATCGTTGTATGTCTTAAAAGATATTTTCTTAGGGAAAATGCTTTGTTACAAATCAAACATACATGAGGCTTTTCATCTGTGTGAATAACCTGATGATCTGTCAGATAACCCCGTTCTGAAAAGGTTTTGTTACATACAGAACACTCGAAGGGCCTTTCTCTTGTGTGGATTTTTAAGTGCCTTGAAAGGTGACCGTTGTGGGAAAATGTTTTTTTACAAAAAGAACACTTGTAAGGCTTTTCTCCTGTATGGGTACTTATGCGTCTTGAGAGTGTTTCAACACGAGTAAATCTCACATCGCAGTACTTACACTGATATGGCTTTTCGCCTGTATGGGTTCTCAAATGCACACCCAGACTAGAGTTACGGCTATATTTCTTATCACAAAACTTACACTGAAATGGTTTTTCGCCTGTATGGGTTCTCATATGCACACCCAGGCTAGAGCTCTGGCAATATTTCTTATCACAAAATTTACACTCATATCTCTTTCCCGTGTGAACTGTCATATGTTGTGTGAGATGACCCCTTTCATTAAAGCCTCTGTCGCAAACTGAACATCGATAAGGCTTTTCACCTGTGTGGTTTCTCAAGTGTCTCTTTAGACCATTCCCATACAGAAATCTCTTGTTGCAAAACGTACACTCGTGTGGCTTCTCTCCTCCATGGGTTTTCATGTGTCTAGACAAACTAGTCTTGAGGCCAAATCCTTTGCTACAAACACAACAGAGAAAGGGAATTTCTTTAGCTAGGCTGCAGCTAGGATCATTATGATCGCTTCCTGTTGCACGAAGCTGTGAAGACTGATTGATCAGCTCATCATATTCCATCGTGATGTCTGAATTCCTATCTATATCCATTCCTCCAGGTTCATGAGATGACGTGGTAGCATCCAGTGTCTCTCTGTCAGCTGCACATTTTTCATGAAAATAAGGCACTTGGCTTGTTATGAGACAAGAGTCATACTCACTTGGGCAACTCTCTCTTTCAGATGAATCGGATCGAGTTCCTCTGCCAGCTTCTAATGGGAAATCCTCTGGAAGACTTGGACGTCTCTCACCGCCACGTGATCTATCACCCGACATACTTTGATGGGAGCTCTGCATTCTAGAATTCCCACCTGAGCACAAAGAGCAGGATGAATTATCTAACTTTGATTTTAAACAAAGGTTCTCAAGTAAGTTACATGTACTGTAGGTACACAGACAACTACAACAGGGTACTGGTGTTCACTTTGTTTTTTTTTAATAAAAGGAAACATTTAATATTCAAATGTATATTTGATTTAAAAACAATTGCACCCTTTCATAAAAAAGGGTACCTGAGACATATGTTTCTTTCACAACCACATACGCAAAATGCATATACCGATATATAATTTGGTAGTTCTGTGCTCCTATTAAGTGATAGATACATCTCTAGCTTGACTTTGAAGATTGTAAAGATCTGAAATGCTTTTAAGTAGGTTGGTAAGGAATTCTAGAATTAGGTCCATTAGAATAAAAAACAATTTCAAATTCAATTTCCCTTAAAGAACATTATTGGGAAAGGCAAAGTTGAATTGGATACTACCCTGGGCCACTCATTGTTCTTCAAATGATATTAGCCATGAACTTAACTGTAAATTATTTTGTTTGTGTGTCCTCCTTTGAGATCAAATGTAAACAATTATGGTATTATTGGAATTATGTACCCCAACACATGTCAATTCAGATAACCATTCAATTCTTGTGAAATAAAAGACACTGTCAAATGTTTTAACTTGGTTTTGTGGAGAAATAATATCTCTCTTTCGATAAGATCATGTTACTCTGTCTGCATATTCATTATTTTATTTGACTCATATTTTTAGGCAGAATGTGTCTCCTTTTTTTCATAGTGTTATTTTGGTCCGATTTATAGTTTCACTTTAGTTCAATATCTTCCTCTCTCTCTCTTCAGATATTAAGAACATTTCTCTATAAGTCTCTCTTATCCTCTGATATCTTCTTTAAATCTTCTGCTGATCCCTCTTTCTCTAGTTCGATCGCTCTCTCTTTCTCGCTATGTCTTAATATTTATCTAAATTACTTGAGGATGGATATTCAGGCAGTCACATCTCCAGTGAAATAGTAACTCCAAAATCTCCATAGACACACGATTTAATACCCAAATATGAGAATTGATAATTGGTATAATAATAAACAAACATCCAAGATCATGTCATTAATTTTGGCCAAAGCAGCGTTTTAATCCACCTCAATGTGTGCACCATTATGTACAACCTTCCTGGACAGGTATTTTTTTAAAGACTAAACTGATCACATGCTGTTCTTCAAATTGGCAACAATTATACATGTACTTATATTCCATTGCTACTGTGTATAATAAAAAGTAATATCTATGAAAACAATAACATGTTTATATTGAGAAAGAAAGAAGAAAAAGAAAATGGCCAAGTTTCCTAGAAATCTAATGATTTTGAACCTCTCAATGTGTTGGCAATTTAAGCATTTTACAGCTTACTTCTTTTCTAGAAAACATGATAATATAATAACAATAATTATTATTATTATCATAGTGATAATTATAATAATTATAATAATGATAATAATCATACAGGTAATTTTCATGATTATTTTAAAAATAATAGTAACAACAATAACAATCATAGTAATAATATTAATAATACTTATAATAGTGGGTTATATGTGCTTATGTCTGTCAGACCTGACAATCCTAATGTTAAAACATTATGACCATGGCTTTAGCATGGCTGCCGTTAATGAACTATTGCATTTCAAGGAATCTGGGTCGTGTGTATTAAAAATTAGATTAATGTCTTGACAAAGAACATTCCTGAAACGGCGGGACTCGAGCTGTAAACCATGTGATCTACAGTCCAGTGACATATCCACTTGACCACCACAACTCCATAATAACAAGAAATAACAAGTAAATATAATGTTGGCAATCTTGACATAGGGTACCTGTAGGTGATACAAATCTAGCACACAAAATTAGCACCATTTCATTATTAACTATTCAATATTGCAAGCTACATTTTATTTTCTTAGTTAACCTTGCTAAATATCACTTTGGCATAATTTAGAAAACAATAGATCACTTTAGAGATGATCAAGAACAAATGACCCCCAATATATTGACAGATCTTTCAAACATGGAGTGGTTTGTAATATATTTAGTTACTGCGAAAGGGATGGAGGTGCTACATGAATACATTTGGTTTGCCATCTTGAAAAGGAAACTTCCAAGGTCTGTGTATCATAGAATGTACTACATGTAGCTGTCAGTGCATAGATTACATATATTCCACAAACGTATCATGTATCCAGCATCCCTATTGATGGCTTTTACAGTTTTCTTTTTACAAATGACCTTCCTCTGCCCATGCACAGATACCATCTACAAAGTGGCTTACTCTTCCAAATATCAGAATATGGCCTTTCATTGATACCATTCTTTGCCCTTGTAAAAATCAGTGTTGGACAGTATAACAGTAAGGCATTATTTAAATGACTCCTTAGGAACACTCGATGTTGAAATCCTTATATATATTTATATATAACGGCAAAAAACTTCAGAAAACATGGACAAAATTTGATGGTGAACTTTCATTTGCACATGCTGCCCCAGTTTGTTTAATGTTTTTAAGTTTCAGCCTGACCTCAAAACACTTATATTCCAAATCCTAAACGGATAAAAGCAACTCAGTAACCTTTTTTTCTTTCCTTTCTGTGTAGCTTTTTTCTTACCAAGCGCACTATAGGGACATGCGTATGTAATGTGTTATGCGCTATACAAGAATAGTGTATAAAGTATTATCATTAGTAGTCCAAGGACTGCCACATACAAAACGAACACTCATACGGCCTATCTCCTGTGTGGGACATGTATGTGCATTTTGTGGATATATTCACAGGAAATCTTTTGTTTTAAATAGTAGGCTCACTTTGTTCCATAGGGTATTCGCGTCGGGTTGTTGGGTTACACAAACTATTGTGAATATTCTATCCCTAAGTCCCGAAGAGTCTGGTGTAATGTTTGAGAAAGACACTTGTCTTATCACCAAGAGTGTTGGTTCCAGTTTACCAGGGGTTGTCTGAAAAACCGACAGCAAATCTACGAAAAAATCTCATCTCGACCCAAAAACTTACGAGATAATATTCACAGGATTTTATCAAAAGGCTAGCAGTTGACACGTCTTCATTGTCTAATTGTACAGGCATATTTCCACTTATGGAGATGTAAAAAGATTTCCATATATCACAGACAATCTTTGAAAATGTTTTGATTATTAGTATTCAATTGAGTTGACCCGTCATGATTATTTGGGCATGTTTACACAAAAGTTTGTGTAACCAGACGTAATGCACTTGACCTTTCATGAATATGGGGGCATGTTTTCACTATAGTTCATGTAACCCGGCACCTGACCTGATGCAAAGACCAGATGGAACCAAACAAGCCACAGACAGAACACCCATAGGGCTTTTCACCCGTGTGTTTTCTTATATGCCTTACAAGAAAGGAGTTACTACTGAACCCTCTGTTACAAACCAATCATTTATGAGGCATTTCTCCTATGTGACTTTTCATATGCGATAGCAGGCTCTTCTCATAGCAAAACCCATTGATGCAATTAAACGTTACATCATTAGGACTTTTCCATATTAGTTTCTTTGGTGTGTATCGTTGTATGTCTTAAAAGATATTTTCTTAGGGAAAATGCTTTGTTACAAATCAAACATACATGAGGCTTTTCATCTGTGTGAATAACCTGATGATCTGTCAGATAACCCCGTTCTGAAAAGGTTTTGTTACATACAGAACACTCGAAGGGCCTTTCTCTTGTGTGGATTTTTAAGTGCCTTGAAAGGTGACCGTTGTGGGAAAATGTTTTTTTACAAAAAGAACACTTGTAAGGCTTTTCTCCTGTATGGGTACTTATGTGTCTTGAGAGTGTTTCAACACGAGTAAATCTCACATCGCAGTACTTACACTGATATGGCTTTTCGCCTGTATGGGTTCTCAAATGCACACCCAGACTAGAGTTACGGCTATATTTCTTATCACAAAACTTACACTGAAATGGTTTTTCGCCTGTATGGGTTCTCATATGCACACCCAGGCTAGAGCTCTGGCAATATTTCTTATCACAAAATTTACACTCATATCTCTTTCCCGTGTGAACTGTCATATGTTGTGTGAGATGACCCCTTTCATTAAAGCCTCTGTCGCAAACTGAACATCGATAAGGCTTTTCACCTGTGTGGTTTCTCAAGTGTCTCTTTAGACCATTCCCATACAGAAATCTCTTGTTGCAAAACGTACACTCGTGTGGCTTCTCTCCTCCATGGGTTTTCATGTGTCTAGACAAACTAGTCTTGAGGCCAAATCCTTTGCTACAAACACAACAGAGAAAGGGAATTTCTTTAGCTAGGCTGCAGCTAGGATCATTATGATCGCTTCCTGTTGCACGAAGCTGTGAAGACTGATTGATCAGCTCATCATATTCCATCGTGATGTCTGAATTCCTATCTATATCCATTCCTCCAGGTTCATGAGATGACGTGGTAGCATCCAGTGTCTCTCTGTCAGCTGCACATTTTTCATGAAAATAAGGCACTTGGCTTGTTATGAGACAAGAGTCATACTCACTTGGGCAACTCTCTCTTTCAGATGAATCGGATCGAGTTCCTCTGCCAGCTTCTAATGGGAAATCCTCTGGAAGACTTGGACGTCTCTCACCGCCACGTGATCTATCACCCGACATACTTTGATGGGAGCTCTGCATTCTAGAATTCCCACCTGAGCACAAAGAGCAGGATGAATTATCTAACTTTGATTTTAAACAAAGGTTCTCAAGTAAGTTACATGTACTGTAGGTACACAGACAACTACAACAGGGTACTGGTGTTCACTTTGTTTTTTTTTAATAAAAGGAAACATTTAATATTCAAATGTATATTTGATTTAAAAACAATTGCACCCTTTCATAAAAAAGGGTACCTGAGACATATGTTTCTTTCACAACCACATACGCAAAATGCATATACCGATATATAATTTGGTAGTTCTGTGCTCCTATTAAGTGATAGATACATCTCTAGCTTGACTTTGAAGATTGTAAAGATCTGAAATGCTTTTAAGTAGGTTGGTAAGGAATTCTAGAATTAGGTCCATTAGAATAAAAAACAATTTCAAATTCAATTTCCCTTAAAGAACATTATTGGGAAAGGCAAAGTTGAATTGGATACTACCCTGGGCCACTCATTGTTCTTCAAATGATATTAGCCATGAACTTAACTGTAAATTATTTTGTTTGTGTGTCCTCCTTTGAGATCAAATGTAAACAATTATGGTATTATTGGAATTATGTACCCCAACACATGTCAATTCAGATAACCATTCAATTCTTGTGAAATAAAAGACACTGTCAAATGTTTTAACTTGGTTTTGTGGAGAAATAATATCTCTCTTTCGATAAGATCATGTTACTCTGTCTGCATATTCATTATTTTATTTGACTCATATTTTTAGGCAGAATGTGTCTCCTTTTTTTCATAGTGTTATTTTGGTCCGATTTATAGTTTCACTTTAGTTCAATATCTTCCTCTCTCTCTCTTCAGATATTAAGAACATTTCTCTATAAGTCTCTCTTATCCTCTGATATCTTCTTTAAATCTTCTGCTGATCCCTCTTTCTCTAGTTCGATCGCTCTCTCTTTCTCGCTATGTCTTAATATTTATCTAAATTACTTGAGGATGGATATTCAGGCAGTCACATCTCCAGTGAAATAGTAACTCCAAAATCTCCATAGACACACGATTTAATACCCAAATATGAGAATTGATAATTGGTATAATAATAAACAAACATCCAAGATCATGTCATTAATTTTGGCCAAAGCAGCGTTTTAATCCACCTCAATGTGTGCACCATTATGTACAACCTTCCTGGACAGGTATTTTTTTAAAGACTAAACTGATCACATGCTGTTCTTCAAATTGGCAACAATTATACATGTACTTATATTCCATTGCTACTGTGTATAATAAAAAGTAATATCTATGAAAACAATAACATGTTTATATTGAGAAAGAAAGAAGAAAAAGAAAATGGCCAAGTTTCCTAGAAATCTAATGATTTTGAACCTCTCAATGTGTTGGCAATTTAAGCATTTTACAGCTTACTTCTTTTCTAGAAAACATGATAATAATAATAACAGTAATTATTATTATTATCATAGTGATAATTATAATAATTATAATAATGATAATAATCATACAGGTAATTTTCATGATTATTTAAAAAATAATAGTAACAAAAATAACAATTATAGTAATAATATCAATAATACTTATAATAGTGGGTTATAGTGCTTATGTCTGTCAGACTTGAACCCCTCAATGGAAATCTAATGATTTTGAACCCCTCAATGCAATGGCAACTTAAGCAATTTAAAGCTTACTTTCTTTTCTAAAAAACATGATAATAATAATGATTATTATTATTATTATCATAGTGATAATGATAATAATTATAATAATGATACAGGAAATATTCATGATTATTATTGAAATAATAGTAATAATATTAATAATACTTATAATAGTGGGTTATAGTCTGTCAGTCTTGACAATCCTAATGCTCAAACATTATTACCCTGGCTTTAGCATGGCTGCCGTTAATGAACTATTGCATTTCAAGGAATCTGGGTCATGTGTATTAAAAATTAGATTAATGTCTTGACAAAGAAAATTCATGAAAAGGCGGGACTTGAGCTGCAAACCATGTGATCTACAGTCCAGTGACATATCCACTAGACCACCACAACTCCACAATAACAAGTAAATATAAGGTTGGCAATCTTGACATAGCTAGGGTACCTGTAGGTGATACAAATCTAGCACACAAAATTAGCACCATTTCATTATAGTATTCATTATTGCAAGCTACATTTTATTTTCTCAATTAACCTTGCTAAATATTACTTTGGCATAATTTAGAAAACAATAGACCACTTTGAAGATGATCATGGACATGAACAAATGACCCCCAATATATTGAAAGATCTTTCAAACATGGAATGGTTTGTAGAATATTTAGTTACTGCGAAAGGGATGTAGGTGGTACATGAATACATTTTGTTTGCCATCTTGAAAAGGAAACTTCCACCTGTGTATCATAGAATGTGCTACATGTAGCCGTCAGTGAATAGATTACATATATTCCACAATCATACCATGTATCCAGCATTCGTATTGATGGCTTTTACAGTTTTCTTTTTACACATTTATTTTTACAAATGACCTTCCTCTGCCCATGCACAGATACCATCTACAAAGTGGCTTACCATACTCCTCCAAATATCAGAATATGGCCATTCATTGGTACCATTTTTTGCCCTTGTAAAAATCAGTGTTGGACAGTATAACGGTGAGGCATTATTTAAACGACTCCTTAGGAACACTCGATGTTGAAATCCTTATATATAAGGGCAAAAGAGACAACATAGACAAAATCTGATGGTGAACTTTCATTTGCACATGCTGCCCCAGTTTAATGTTTTAAAGTTTCAGTCTGACCTCAAAACACTTATATTCCAAATCTTAAATGGATAAAAGGAACTCAGTAACCTGTTTTTCTTTGCTTTCTGTGTAGCTTTTTTCTTACCAAGCACACTATAGGGACATGCATATGTAATTTGTTATGCGCTATACAAGAATAGTGTATAAAGTATTATCATTAGTAGTCCAAGGACTACCACATATTACAAAACAACACTCATACGGCCTATCTCCTGTGTGGGACATGTATGTGCATTTTGTGGATATATTCACAGGAAATCTTTTGTTTTAAATAGTAGGCTCACTTTGTTCCATAGGGTATTCGCGTCGGGTTGTTGGGTTAAACAAACTATTGTGAATAATCTATCCCTAAGTCCCGAAGAATCTGGTGTAATGTTTGAGAAAGACACTTGTCTTATCACCAAAAGTGTTGGTTCCAGTTTACCAGGGGTTTTCTGAAAAACCTACAGCAAATCTACGAAAAAATCTCGTCTCGACCCAAAAACTTACGAGATAATATTCACAGGATTTTATCAAAAGGCCAGCAGTTGACACGTCTTCATTGTCTAATTGTACAGGCATATTTCCACTTATGGAGATGTAAAAAGATTTCCATATATCACGGACAATCTTTGAAAATGTTTTGATTATTAGTATTCAATTGAGTTGGCCTGTCATGATTATTTGGGCATGTTTACACAAAAGTTTGCGCAACCCCACGTAATACACCTGACCTTTCATGAATATGGGGGCATGTTTTCACTATAGTTCATGTAACCCGACACCTGACCTGATGCAAAGACCAGATGGAACCAAAGAAGACAGAACACCCATAGGGCTTTTCACCCGTGTGGCTTCTTATATGCCTTACAAGAAAGGAGTTACTGCTGAACCCTCTGTTACAAACCAATCATTTATGAGGCATTTCTGCTATGTGACTTTCATATGCAATAGCAGGCTCTTCTCATAGCAAAATCCCTTGTTAAAAAAGTTACATCATTAGGACTTTTCAATATTAGTTTCTTTGGTGTGTATCATTTTATGTCTTAAAAGAGATCTTCTTTGGGAAAATGCTTTGTTACAAATCAAACATACATGAGGCTTTTCTCCACTGTGAGTTGTCATATGCTTTGTATGGGTACTCTTTTCTCGAAAGCTTTTGTCACAGATGGAGCATGGAAAGGGTTTTTCTCCCGTATGGATCCTCATGTGTCGTTTGCAATAACTTTTACTAGTGAACCTTTTCTCACAAATGGAACAAAAATATGGCTTTTCTCCTGTGTGAACTTTCTGATGTTCTTTCAATTGAAACCGTTCGGAAAAGCTTTTGCCACAGACGGGACACAAATATGGCTTTTCTCCTGCATGAACTTTCTGATGATCTGTCAGAATACCCTGTTCAGAAAAGGTTTTGTTACATACAGAACACTGGAATGGCCTTTCACCTGTGTGGATTTTAATGTGCTTTGAAAGGTGATGGGTGTGGGAAAATGTTTTTTTACAAAAAGAACACTCATAAGGCCTTTCTCCTGTGTGGGATTTCATGTGCCTTGAAAGGTGACCGCTGGTGGAAAGTGATTTTTGACAAAAAGAACACTTGTAAGGCATTTCTCCTGGATAGGATCCTGTATGGGATCTTATATGTCTTGAGAACTCATCAACACGACTAAATCTCAAATCACAGACCATACACTGATGTGGCTTCTTGCTTGGGGCCTTTTCTCTTCCATGGATTTCCATGTGCCTAGACAACCTAGACTTGATGTAAAAACCTTTGCTACAAACATGACAGAGAAAGGGTTTTTCTTCAGTTAGGCTGCAGCTTGGATCATTTTGATCGCTTCCTGTTGCACAAAGTTGGGAAGACTGATTGATCATTTTATCATATTGCATTGTGATGTCTTCATTCCTATCTATATCCAATCCTTCATGTTTATGATTTGATGTGGTAGCATCCGGTGTCTCTCTGTCAGCTGCTCGTTTTTCATGAAAACAAGCCACTTGGCTTGGTATGAGATAAGAATCATTCTCACTTGTGCAACTCTCTCTTTCAGATGAATCGGATTGAGTTCCTAAGTAATCTTGTAATGGGAAATCCTCTGGAAGATGTCTTGCACCGTCACATGATCTATCACCTGACATTTCCTGAGTGTTTCTCATACTTTGATAGGAGCTCTGCAAACTTGAATCCCCACCTGAGCACAAAGAGCAGGATGAAATATGTAACTTTGATTTTAAGTGGAACCTTCTCAGGGGCTACCTGTACATGCAGACAACTACAACAGGGTACTGGTGTTTACCTTTTATTTAATTCAAAAGTATACATTCAAATGTAAAAAAAAGGGGTATCTGAGATATGTTTCTATCACAGCCACATACCCCAAAACACATACATGTACTATATACTGTGCTCCTATTACCTCAAGAATGTTTAACATTTCTGTTCACAAGTATAGTATTAAAGTCATGACCAAAGTATGAGATAAGCTTAAGAGTGCATCACAAAAGAGTATCTTATCTACACTCATTGAGGCAAGTAGAAAAAATTAACATTGTTTCTCACAGCTACATTACCCACAAAACATTGCCATTTGCAGCTCACATTCATTAACCAGTGTAGTTTTTCATATTTCCTTTAGGTGAACCACTTTGGCGAAAGCTTTAGGAACACACTGATCACCCATACAGCTTTTTCACTGGTAATTAATTAATAACATAATCATTTTGGCAGAAGAGAAAAACCTTAGGAAGAGCACAGGTGTTGGGGATATTAAATCAATCATATTCCACAGAGTTCTGTGCATATCTCAGGAAATAATCAGAACATTGCTGTAGCTAATCTCAATGCTCCTCCTACAAAGGCAAGAAAATGCCCCCTTGCATACTTAAACTCATTGCCTACAGGAACTGGGTGGATGTACCCAATGCCTAAAGGAACTGGTCGGATTAATCCATTGCATCCAGGAACTGGGTGTATGAACCCATTGCCTGCAGGAACTGGTTGAATTAACCAATTGCCTGCAGGAACTGGTTGGATTAACCCATTGCCTAAAGGAACTGGGTGGATGAGCCAATTTGCCTGCAGGAACTGGGTGGATGAACCCATTGCCTACATGAACTGGTTGGAAGAACCCATTGCCTGCAGGAACTGGTTGGATGAACCCATTGCCTGCAGGAATCAGGTGGATGAACCCATTGCCTGCAGGAACTGGGTGGATGAACCCATTGCCTACAGGAACTGGGTGGATGAACCCATTGCCTGCAGGAACTGGTTGGATGAACCCATTGCCTACAGGAACTGGTTGGATGAACCCATTGCCTACATGAACTGGTTGGATTAACCCATTGCCTACATGAACTGGTTGGATGAACCCATTGCCTGCAGGAACTGGTTGGATGAACCCATTGCCTGCAGGAACTGGTTGGATGAACCCATTGCCTAAAGGAACTGGTTGGATGAACCCATTGCCTGCAGGAACTGGTTGGATGAACCCATTGCCTACAGGAACTGGGTGGATGAACCCATTGCCTACAGGAACTGGTTGGATTAACCCATTGCCTGCAGGAATCAGGTGGATGAACCCATTGCCTGCAGGAACTGGGTGGATGAACCCATTGCCTGCAGGAATCAGGTGGATGAACCCATTGCCTACAGGAACTGGTTGGATTAACCATTGCCTACAGGAACTGGGTGGATGAACCAATCGCCAGCAGGAATCAGGTGGATCCTATATTATTAAAGTCTATGGGCTCGAGAGAATGCAGTAATCAATTGTCAAGTGTGGGTTTTCATTTGCTTTTTACAGGTACCCTTTTCCCTAAAACTTTTGTTACAGACGGAGCACGGAAAGGGTTTTTCTCCCGTATGGATCCTCATGTGTCGTTTGCAAGTACTGCTGCTAGTGAACCTTTTCTCACAAACGGAACAAAAATATGGCTTTTCTCCTGTGTGAACTTTCTGATGTGCTGTCAGATAACCCCATTTGGAAAAGGTTTTAGTACATACAGAACACTCAAATGGCCTTTCACCCGTGTGGCTTCTTATATGCCTTACAAGAAAGGAGTTACTGCTGAACCCTATGTTACAAACCAATCATTTATGAGGCATTTCTCCTATGTAACCCATCTTTCACAACATTCACATATACATGTAGGTAGATGCACTCCCCCCCCCCCCCCACCCTGTCTTTGATATTTTTCTCCCTCTTCTTTCTCGTTATTGGTACCACCTCATCATTTTACCTTATATTTACTTTTAAGTTTTAATTGTATAATTTTTTTTGTATTACTGGGGGTAGTTCTTGACAAATCATTTTTGATTTTTGACTTCCTCTTCCACATTTGCTGATTTTTTTCTTTTTAAAACATACATTGCTCCAACTGGAGTCATTTTATATATAATGTACATCGTCGGCCTTATGCCAAAAGGGCCTTAACCCGATTTTGGGGGTTATTGAGTTATTAACATCACCTTGTAGATTTCATCATTCTCTTTAAAATGATGTGCTTCACTCGTTGAAATTCGATTTATTTATGAAGATAATTATGAATTTCAAAAGGGCCTTAACGCGCATCTCATCTATTTCCTTACGCCAAAAGGGCCTTAACCTACACGGATGATCCATTTGCTTTAGGAGGGCCTTTCTGGCAAACCAAAGGTATTGCGAAACAAGAAAATTTCCTTATGCCAAAAGGGCGCTAACTATGCGCGCGTACGCGCGCATAGTTACGCGTACGATAACGTCAGGTTAAGGCCCTTTTGGCATAACGCCGCGTAGGTTACGCCCCTTTTGGCATAATGCCGAGTAGGTTACGGCCCTTCTGGCATAAATACGCTACATTCAAGCCTTATGCCAAAAAGGCCCTAACATGTTTTTTGCACATAGCATGTACAATTCTGAATATTTTATAACAAATTTAACACATTTCATGTAAAACTTAATAACTTAACACATTTATCGAAATTGGCTTCAAAAGCAAAAAAACGACCACAAACTTTTGATTATTAGAGAGGCCAAAACCTTTAAACGCGATTATCTCAGAATGGCCAAAAGCAGATAAGGCCCTTTTGGCATAAGGCCGACGACATTTTCTATTATTGTATTGTATGTATGTATTTCTTTTTATGTAGCTCCCTATGTTTTGCATTTGTGGAGAAATAAATTGAACTTGAACTTGAACATATGCAATAGCAGGCTCTTCTCATAGCAAAACCCCTTGTTACAAACGTTACATCATTAGGACTTTTCCATATAAAGTTTCTTTGGTGTGTATCTTTTAATTCGTTTTATGTCTTAAAAGAGTTCTTCTTTGGGAAAATGCTTTGTTACAAATCAAACATACATGAGACTTTTCTCCACTGTGAGTTGTCATATGCTTTGTAGTGGTACTCTTTTCTCGAAAGCTTTTGTCACAGATGGAGCAAGGAAAGGTTTTTTTCTCCCGTATGGATCTTCATGTGTCGTTTGCAATAACTGTTACTAGTGAACCTTTTCTCACAAATAGAACAAATATATGGCTTTTCTCCTGTGTGAATTCTCATATGATCTGTAATGGTACTCTTTTCTCGAAAGCTTTTGTCACAGACAGGACACAAATATGGCTTTTCATCCGAGTGAATTTTCTGATGATCTGTCAGATAACCCCGTTCGGAAAAGGTTTTGTTACATACTGAACACTCAAAGGGCTTTTCACCTGTGTGGATTTTTATGTGCCTTGAAAGGTGATGGGTTTGGGAAAATGTTTTTTTACAAAAAGAACACTCGTAAGGCCTTTCTCCTGTGTGGGATCTTTTGTGCCTCGAAAGGTGACCGCTGGTGGAAAATGATTTTTGACAAAAAGAACACTTGTAAGGCATTTCTCCTGTATAGGATCCTGTATGGGATCTTATATGTCTTGAGAACTCATCAACACGACTAAATTTCAAATCACAGACCATACACTGATGTGACTTCTTGCTTGGGGCCTTTTCTATTCCATGGATTTCCATGTGCCTAGACAACCTACACTTGAAGTTAAAACCCTTGCTACAAACATGACAGAGAAAGCGTTTTTCTTCAGTTAGGCAGCAGCTAGGATCATTTTGATTGCTTCCTGTTGCATGAAGCTGGGAAGACTGATTGATCATCTCATCATATTCCATTGTGTTGTCTGCATTCCTATCTATATCCATTCCTTCAGGTTCATGAGATGACGTGGTAGCATCCAGTGTCTCTCTGTCAGCTGCTGGTTTTTCATGAAAATAAGGCACTTGGCTTGGTACGAGATAAGAGTCATTCTCACTTGTGCAACTCTCTCTTTCAGATGAATCGGATTGAGTTCCTAAGTAATCTTGTAATGGGAAATCCTCTGGAAGATGTCTTGCACCATCACGTGATCTATCACCTGACATTTCCTGAGTGTTTCTCATAATTTGATAGGAGCTCTGCAAACTTGAATCCCCACCTGAGCACAAAGAGCAGGATGAAATATGTATCTTAGATTTTAAATGGAACCTTCTCAGGGGCTACCTGTACATGCAGACAACTACAACAGGGTACTTGTGTTCGCCTTTTATTTAATTCAAAAGTATACATTCAATGTAAACATTGAGAACAATTTCATGGAAAAAAGGGGTACCTGAGATATGTTTCTATCACAGCCACATACCCCAAAACACATACAGGTATTATATACTGTGCTCCTATTACCTCAAGAATGTTAAACATTTCTGTTCACAAGTATAGTATCAAAGTCATGACCAAAGTATGAGATAAGCTAATAAGAGTGCATCACAAAACTGTATCTTATCTACACTCATTGAGGCAAGTAGGAAAAATGAACATTGTTTCGCACAGCTACATGTACACTGTATTTTTGTTTACCCACAAAACACATCAGGTGGATATCAATTTACGGCAACTTAACATTTCATTTGGGAAAGGGGCTTCGGAGCGTAAACTTATCTAAAATTCATATCTAAAAGTTTAAATACTGATTCCCCAATGTGGGACTTTCAAGAGTTCTGTGGAGTTCTCATAATCATACACACCTTACTGAGGCCAATTTCATCCCTCCTGCTACATGGGGGAGAAGATAAACTCTCACATTCATTAACTTGTGTAGTTTTTTCAAATTTCCTTTAAGTGAACCACTTTGACGAGAGCTTTAGCGACACATTGAACACCCATACAGCTTTTTCACTGGTAATTAATTAATAACATAATCATTTTGGTAGAAGAGAAAAACTGAGGAAGAGCACAGGTGTTGGGGATATTAAATCAATCATATTCTCCAGAGTTCATATGAGTGCATATCTAAGGAAATAATGTGCACATTGCTGTAGCTAATCTCAATGCTCCTCCTACGAAGGCAAGAAAATGTCCCCTTGCATACTTAAACCATCGCCGACAGGAACTGGGTGGATTAACCCATAGCCTACAAGAACTGGGTGGATGAACCCATTGCCTACATGAACTGGTTGGATGGACCCATAGCATACAGGAACTGGTTGGATGAACCCATTGCCTACAGGAACTGGGTGGATAAACCCATTGCCTGCAGGAACTGGTTGGATGGACCCATAGCATACAGGAACTGGTTGGATGAACCCATTGCCTACAGGAACTGGGTGGATGAACCCATTGCCTACCTGAACTGGGTGGATGAACCCATTGCCTACAGGAACTGGGATAAACCCATTGCCTACGGGAACTGGGTGGATTTACCCATTGCCTACAGGAATTGGGTGGATGAACCCATTGCATACAGGAACTGGGTAGATGAACCCATTGCCTACAGGAACTGGTTGGATGAACCCATTGCCAGCAGGAACTGGTTGGATGAACCCATTGCCTACAGGAACTGGGTGGATGAACCCATTGCCTACCTGAACTGGGTGGATGAACCCATTGCCTACAGGAACTGGGATAAACCCATTGCCTACGGGAACTGGGTGGATTTACCCATTGCCTACAGGAATTGGGTGGATGAACCCATTGCATGCAGGAACTGGGTGGATGAACCCATTGCATACAGGAACTGGGTAGATGAACCCATTGCCTACAGGAACTGGTTGGATGAACCCATTGCCAGCAGGAACTGGGGAATGAACCCATTGCCTACATGAACTGGTTGGATGAACCCATTGCCCGCAGGAACTGGTTGGATGAACCCATTGCCTACAGGAACTGGGTGGATAAACCCATTGCCTGCAGGAACTGGGGAATGAACCCATTGCCTACAGGAACTGGATGGATGAACCCATTGTCTACAGGAACTGAGTGGATGAACTAAGGCTGTGAATAACCGTGTAATGATTTAGAACCTCTCAATGTGTTGGCAATTTAAGCATTGTACAGCTTACTTTTCTAGAAAACATGATAATATTAATAACAATAATTATTGTTATCATAGTAATAATTATAATAATGATAATAATCATACAGGAAATTTTCATGATTATTATCAAAATAATAGTAACATTGTAACAACAATAACAATTATAGTAATAATATTAATAATACTTATAAAGGTGGGTTATAGTGCTTATGTATGTCAGACTTGACAATCAAAATGCTCAAATATTATTACCCTGGCTTTAGCATGGCTGCCATCAATGAACTATTGCATTTCAAGGAATCTGGGTTGTGTGTATTAAAAATTAGATTGTCTTGCCAAAGAACATTCATGAAACAGCGGGACTCGAGCTGCAAACCATGTGATCTACAGTCCAGTGACATATCCACTAGACCACCACAACTCCACAATAACAAGTAAATATAAGGTTGGCAATCTTGACATAGGGTACCTGTAGGTGATACAAATCTAGCACACAAAATTAGCACCATTTCATTATTAACTATTCAATATTGCAAGCTACATTTGATTTTCTTAGTTAACCTTGCTAAATATCACTTTGGCATAATTTAGAAAACAATAGACCACTTTGGAAATAGATCATGAACAAATGTCCCCAATATATTGAAAGATCTTTCAAACATGGAGAGATTTGTAGAATATTTAGCTACTGCAAAAGGGATGGAGGTGCTACGAGAATATACATTTTGTTTGCCATCTTGAAAAGGAAACTTCCACCTGTGTATCATAGAATATACTACATGTGGTTGTCAGTGCATAGATTACATACATTCCACAATCATATCATGTATCCAGCATTCCTATTGATGGCTTTTACAGTTTTATTTTTACAAATTTATTTTTACAAATGACCTTCCTCTGCCTATGCACAGATACCATCTACAAAGTAGCGTACCGTACTCCTCCAAATATCAGAATATGGCCTTTCTTTGCCCTTGTAAAAATCAGTGTTGGACAGTATAACAGTAAGGCATTATTTAAATGACTCCTTAGAAACACTCGATGTTGAAATCCTTATATATATATATATATAAGGGCAAAAAACTTCAGAAAACATAGACAAAATCTGATGGTGAACTTTCATTTGCACATGCTGCCCCAGTTTAATGTTTTAAAGTTTCAGTCTGACCTCAAAACACTTATATTTCAAATCCTAAACGGATAAAAGGAACTCGGTAACCTTTTTTTTTCTTTGCTTTCTGTGTAGCTTTTTTCTTACCAAGCGCACTATGGGGACATGCGTATGTAATGTGTTATGGGCTATACAAGAATAGTGTATAAAGTATTATCATTAGTAGTTCAAGGACTGCCACCCATATAACAAACACTCATACGGCCTATTTCCTGTGTGAGACATGTATGTGCATTTTGTGGATATATTCACAGGAAATCTTTTGTTTTAAATAGTAGGCTCACTTTGTTCCATAGGGTCTTCGCGTCGGGTTGTTGGGTTACACAAACTATTGTGAATAATCTATCTCTAAGAGTCGGGTGTAATGTTTGAGAAAGACACTCGTTTTATCACCAAAAGTGTTGGTTCCAGTTTACAAGGGGTTTTCTGAAAAACCTACAGCAAATCTTCGAAAAAATCTCATCTCGACCCAAAACTTAATAATAACTTAATAATATTTACAGGAGTTTGTCAAAAGGCTAGCAGTTGACACGTCTTCATTGTCTAATTGTACAGGCATATTTCCACTTATGGAGATGTAAAAAGATTTCCACAATCTTTGAAAAAAATTGATTATTAGTATTCAATTTAGTTGCCCTGTCATGATTATTTGGGCATGTTTACACAAAAAGTTTGTGTAACCCGATGTAATGCACCTGACCTTTCATGAATATGGGGGCATGTTTTCACGATAGTTCATATAACCCGACAACCTGACCTGATACAAAGACCAGATGGAACCAAACAAGCCACAGACAGAACACCCATAGGGCTTTTCACCAGTGTGACTTCTTATACGCCTTACAAGAAAGGAGTTACTGCTGAACCCTCTGTTACAAACCAATCATTTATGAGGCATTTCTCTTATGTGACTTTTCATATGCAATAGCAGGCTCTTCTCATATCAAAACCCATTGTTACAAACATTACATCATTAGGACTTTTCCATATTAGTTTCTTTGGTGTGTATCGTTTTATGTCTTAAAAGAGTTCTTCTTTGGGAAAATGCTTTGTTACAAATCAAACATACATGAGGCTTTTCTCCACTGTGAGTTGTCATATGCTTTGTATGGGTACTCTTTTCCCGAAAGCTTTTGTCACAGATGGAGCATGGAAAGGGTTTTTCTCCCGTATGGATCCTCATGTGTCGTTTGCAATAACTGTTACTAGTGAACCTTTTCTCACAAATGGAACAAAAATATGGCCTTTCCCCTGTGTGAATTTTCTGATGTTCTGTCAGATAACCCCGTTCTGAAAAGGTTTTTCCACAGACGGAACACTCAAAGGGCCTTTCTCCTGTGTGGATTTTTATGTGCCTTGAAAGGTGATGGGTTTGGGAAAATGTTTTTTTACAAAAAGAACACTCGTAAGGCTTTTCTCCTGTGTGGACTTTTATGTGCCTTGAAAGGTGACCACTGGTGGAAAGTGATTTTTGACAAAAAGAACACTTGTAAGGCATTTCTCCTGTATAGGATCCTGTATGGGATCTTATATGTTTTGAGAACTCATCAACACGACTAAATTTCAAATCACAGACCATACACTGATGTGGCTTCTTGCTTGGGGCCTTTTCTCTTCCATGGATTATCATGTGCCTAGACAACCTAGACTTGAAGTAAAAACCTTTGCTACAAACATGACAGAGAAAGCGTTTTTCTTCAGTTAGGCTGCAGCTAGGATCATTTTGATTGCTTCCTGTTGTATGAAGCTGGGAAGACTGATTGATCATCTCATCATATTCCATCGTGATAGCTTCATTCCTATCTATATCCATTCCTCCAGGTTCATGAGATGACGTGGTAGCATCCGGTGTCTCTCTGTCAGCTGCTCGTTTTTCATGAAAATAAGCCACTTGGCTTGGTATGAGATAAGAGTCATTGTCACTTGTGTAACTCTCTCTTTCAGATGAATCGGATTGAGTTCCTAAGTAATCTTGTAATGGGAAATCCTCTGGAAGATGTCTTGCACTGTCACATGATCTATCACCTGACATTTCCTGAGTGTTTCTCATACTTTGATAAGAGCTCTGCAAACTTGAATCCCCACCTGAGCACAAAGAGCAGGATGAAATATGTATCTTTGATTTGAAATGGAAGCTTCTCAATTAAGCTATCTGTGCATGCAGACAACTATAACAGGGTATTGGTGTTCACTTCTTTTTAACAAAAGGAAACATTTAACGTTCAAATGTAAACTTGATTTTGAAAACAATCAATGGCACCCTTTCATAAAAAGGGGTACCTGAGACATGTTTCTATCACAGCCTCATATCCCAAATGCATGTATGTAAACTGTGCTCCTATTACCTCAAGAAGGCTATTAAAGCCCCACTGCACTACATACAGCTACTTGCGCCCTCTATATACATGTACAAGTAGCACACAATGCCTAATCCGTGACCATTGGTCCCCTATGATCCTCTTTTTTGTATGTTAAGTGAGAGCTGATGTGATGAGATAACTACCCGTCAGTGACCTTGCAGGGTGGTCTGATCCCTCCTGTAAACTAGTACAGATGGGCTTTAAACATTTCTGTGGAAACCTTTTTCCATACAGCCCTGTTCACAAGTATAGTATTATGTATGCGAGGGGGCAATTTCTTGCCTTTGTAGGAGGAGCAAAGAGATTAGCCACAGCAATGTTATTCTCTGAGATACCTGGAAAACCCTTGAGAATATGATTGATTTAATATTCCCAACACCTGTGTTTTTCCTTAGTATTCCGCTAGTGCCAAAATAATTATGTTATCAATTGCCAGTTTTGGGGACCTTGAAGTTGTCAAACCTTAAAGGAAAATGAAACCCTTCACTCAGTTCATTCTAACCTATGTCATTATGTAGAGGACATTTAAACTCACATTTTCATACAACGATCAGATTCGTAGGATATGTATACCGTATTCACTAAAGTTCCCAAAATAAAAAGATGGTTAGCGTCTGTTATAAGTTCAGAAGGGAGCTGCCATTATGACGTATTTGCGCTGTACTCCGCCAGTACCATGGCCTTTACAGTGACCAATTTGCCGAAGTTGACTATGGGAGGATATATATGCAATTCGCAGGGCTTACATACAGGAACCAAGCCTCAAGCTATTCTCATTTCCTGAATGGTACACACCGGTTCGAACGGAAATAGCTGCTGACCATCCATAATAATTAGTAGTGATACACCACAAGTACAAAACAAACTTTGATTTCTATTTTTGTTTTTAATGATTGGAATAGATAACCTGGCTTTATCCCAGCTCAGCTGCCTTAACCCTATTTAGCCCGGGGGGGGGGGGGGGGGGGGGGCTTGAGCCCCCCCCTCGACATTTTTCGCGATAATTTTGCACTGAAATTTTGTGACTTTTTTCTTTCGAGTCTTGCGCATCTTTTGAAAGAAATTTTTCGAAAATCGGACCTACCATTACAAAGTCACGTGTCCTTTTGTCTTCGCATGTCAGCCCGAAAATCGCTCATTTTTGTGATTTGTGTACAAAACATATGGAAATCTCATTTTTCAAATAAAGAGATAAAACATTGGTTATTTGGTCTTGTTGATAGTTTAAGGTGTTTATTTTGGGGTCAAAATAGTTGAATTATAGGTGGAAATGAAATAAAACAACAAAAACAATAAAATACATAAGTAAAAAAAACAAAGAAATACATAAGAAATTATCAAAACAATAGATAACATAAGGAATAACCCTGGTTTTTCAATTGTTTGTGTTGTATTATTATTCCAAATGGTCTAACAAATATATGCAGTGAGAAAGAATGCTTAAATATGAATAATGTCTGATTTATGGGCAAAAATGTGAATTTTATGACCTTATTTGCATAAATTACCATAAATATGCAAATGAGTGAATTTTTCAAAAAATTGAAATTACCATAGTATTCTATACACTTCACTTGACATGTATGCAAATTTTCGCGGCAATCGGGCGTTTCACGGCCGAGATCATAGGGGGGGGGGGGGGGCCTGAGAAGCCCCCCCCCCCCCCCCCCCCCCGGGCTATGCAGTTTCAAAATAGCCCGGGCTAAATAGGGTTAAGAGGTGCTCAAAGCTTTCGTTGAAACTCCTACCAGGTACCCACTTACTACACCTAGGTGGAAAGTAGGAATGTCTTGCCAATTATAGGACATTAATAACATGGGGGGGGGGGGGCGGGGACTCAAGCCATGTGATCCTCAGTCTGGTGAGACATACATGTGTGCCCATGACACCCCTACTCAAATTACATGTACGTTTGTGTGAAAAGATTTCTTTTTCACCTCTTCATTGATTTGGGATATTTTAGAGGTTTTTGATGCACTACATGCCTACCGATACCCTTTTTTCGTTTCACTGTCTGTGTGTAACAAAGGGTTTACACAAAAGAGTGAAATAAAACCACATCTTTTACCATCAACAGCCATGGTAGTGCACACGAGGACCCATACCAGAGAAAAGCTGTATGGGTGTTCAGTGTGTCACAAAAGCTTTCGCCTAAGTGGAACACTTAAAGGACACATGACAAACATAACCACACTAGTTAATGAATGTGAGAGTTTATTTTCTCCCCCATGTAGCAGGAGGGATGAAATTTGCCACAGTAAGGTGTGTTTGATTATGAGAACTCCACAGAACTCTTGAAAGTCCCACGCTGGGGAATCAGTATTTCAACTTTTAGATAAGAATTTTAGATAAGTTTACACTCTGAAGCCCCTTTCCCACATGAAATGTAAAGTTGACATAAATTGATAGCCACCTGATTTGTACAATAATACAGTGTACATGTAGCTGTGAGAAACAATGTTCTTTTTTCCTAATTGCCTCACTGAGCTTAGGTGGGGACAGTTTTTCAATGCACTCTTAAGCTTATCTCCTACTTTGGTCATGAATTTAATCCCATTGCCTACAGGAACTGGGTGGATCCTGTATTAAGTCTATGGGCAATAGAGAATTCAGTTATCAATTGTCAAGTGTGGGTTTTCATATGCTTCTTACAGGTACTCTTTTCCCTAAAGCTCTTGTCACAGACGGAGCATGTAAAGGGTTTTTCTCCAGTGTGAATTGTCATATGATGAGTAAGAGTAGCATTGCGGGAAAAGCTTTTGCCACAGACGGGACACAAATATGGCTTTTTTGCTGTGTGAGTTTTCTGATGATCTGTCAGATAACCCTGTTTGGAAAAGGTTTTGCTACATACGGAACACTTGAAGGGCTTTTCTCCTGTGTGGATTTTTAAGTGCGTTGAAAGGTGACAGTTTTGGGAAAACGTTTTTTTACAAAAAGAACATTTGTAAGTCTTTTCTCCTGTATGGGTACTTATGTGACTTGAGAGTGTTTCAATACGACTAAAACTCACATCGCAGTACTTACACTGATATGGCTTTTCGCCTGTATGGGTTCTCATATGCATAACCAGACTAGAGCTATGGCTATATTTCTTATCACAAAGCTTGCACTGATATGGCTTTTCGCCTGTATGGGTTATCATATGCATACCCAGACTAGAGCTATGGCTATATTTCTTATCACAAAGCTTACACTGATATGGCTTTTCGCCTGTATGGGTTCTCATATGCATACCCAGACTAGAGCTATAGCTATATTTCTTATCACAAAGCTTACACTGATATGGCTTTTCGCCTGTATGGGTTATCATATGCATACCCAGACTAGAGCTATGGCTATATTTCTTATCACAAAGCTTACACTGATATGGCTTTTCGCCTGTATGGGTTCTCATATGCATAACCAGACTAGAGTTATGGCTATATTTCTTATCACAAAGCTTACACTGATATGGCTTTTTGCCTGTATGGGTTCTCATATGCACACCCAGACTAGAGCTATGGCTATATTTCTTATCACAAAGCTTACACTGATATGGCTCTTCGCCTGTATGGGTTCTCATATGCACACCCAGACTAGAGCTATAGATATATTTCTTATCACAGAGCTTACACTGATATGGTTTTTCGCCTGTATGGGTTCTCATATGCTTACCCAGATTAGAGCTATGGCTATATTTCTTATCACAAAGCTTACACTGATATGGCTTTTCGCCTGTATGGGTTCTCATATGCACACTCAGACGAGAGCTACGGCTAAATTTCGTATCACAAAGCTTACACTGATATGGCTTTTCGCCTGTATGGGTTCTCATATGCATACCCAGACTAGAGCTATGGCTATATTTCTTATCACAAAGCTTACACTGATATGGCTTTTCTCCTGTGTGAGTTTTCTGATGATCTGTCAAATAACCCCATTCGGAAAAGGTTTTGTTACATTCAGAACACTTGAAGGGCCTTTCTCCTGTGTGGATTTTTAAGTGCGTTGAAAGGTGACAGTTTTGGGAAAACGTTTTTTTACAAAAAGAACACTCGAAAGGCTCTTTTCCTGTATGGGTACCTATGTGTCTTGAGAGTGTTTCAATACGACTAAATCTCACATCGCAGTACTTACACTGATATGGCTCTTTGCCTGTATGGGTTCTCATATGCACATCCAGGCTAGAGTTCTGGCTATATTTCTTATCACAAAGCTTACACTGATATGGTTTTTCGCCTGTATGGGTTCTCATATGCTTACCAAGATTAGCGCTATTGGTATATCTCTTATCACAAAGCTTACACTGATATGGCTTTTCGCCTGTATGGGTTCTCATGTGCTCTTGGAGACCATTACTCCAGGTATATTTCTTATTACAAAATTTACACTCATATCTGTTTTTTCCCGTATGAACTTTCATATGTTGGGCGAGATTACGACTTGCACGAAAGCCTTTGTCACAAACTGTACACCGATAAGGCTTTTCTCCTGTATGGATTCTCAGATGTGCCTTTAGACTGTAAATGTACATAAATCTCTTGCTGCAAAACATACACTTGTGGGGCTTCTCTCCTCCATGGGTTTTCATGTGTCTAGACAAACTAGTCCTGAAGGCAAATCCTTTGCTACAAACACAACAGAGAAAGGGTTTTTCTTTAGCTAGGCTGCAGCTAGGATCATTTTGATCGCTTCCTGTTGCATGAATCTCGGAAGACTGATTGATCGTCTCATCATATTCCATCGTGATGTCTGCATTCCTATCTATATCCATTCCTGCAGGTTCATGAGATGACGTGGTAGCATCCGGTGTCTCTCTGTCAGCTGCTTGTTTTTCATGCAAATAAGCCACTTGGCTTGGTATGAGACAAGAGTCATACTCACTTGGGCAACTCTCTCTTTCAGATGAATCGGATTGAGTTCCTCTGCCAGCTTCTAATGGGAAATCCTCTGGAAGACTCGGACCTCTCGCACTGTCACATGATGGTCTATCAATTGACATTTCCTGAGTGTTTCTCATACTTTGATAGCAGCTCTGCAAACTTGAATCCCCACCTGAGCACAAAGAGCAGGATGAAATATGAATCTTTGATTTAAAATGGACGCTCGTCAAGTAAGCTACGTGTACATGCAGACAACTACAAAATGGTACTGGTGTTCCCCTTTGATTTAATTCAAAAGTATACATTCAAATGTAATATTGAAAACAATTTCACACAAAAAAGGGTACAAGTGGGGCGGGGTAAAAAAGCATACAAGTACATGTAGCAACATACATTAATGTATCTCCTTTCATCCCTATGCATTTAATCACTGATATTGAGATACAGAAATGTAAAGTGCACTCAGATTATTTTGTTTCATCTTTCTTTTAATACCAAGGTGGTCTGAATGGTCGTCGATACAAACCTTGTTTGCTACATGATTGTGATGTTGCCTGCAGAGTGGTCCCATCATCATCATCTGCACTGTCACTATCCACAGGTTCTTCCTTTATAAAGTATGTGAAAGTCTGGTGGTCAGCTTCTTTTGATTGTTGGGCCTCCGTCTCCTTAGCATCATCGTCCTCTGTCCAACCATCTTCTGAATCTGCTTCCTGCACGGAATCAGTATGAAATCGTCTCTGAATTTCTTCTCCTTGCTGACCTTCTTTCAAGTGGTCTTCCTTAACCAAACACCTTTCAGCTGTGTCTGGGGATTGTGGCTCTTCCGATACCTCTTTGACATTATTCTCTGTCCAGTCATCTTCCAAGTCTTCTTCCTTCACGGTGTAGGTCTTGTATGGTTCCTCTGATGACTGAGGTTCCTCTTTGATCTCACTCTTGATCACTTCAAGACTGGTCTTCTTGTCTGCCATGATTCTGTGAAAGAGGGTAAAAATACATTAAAAAGGAATCTTGGAGGAAAATAGACATAAAGTTATAGAGGCTGTGTAGTCTGGGACAATTCAATATTTATGATTGACCCTCGGATTCCTAGGGGTCGTTCCATAAAACCAACTCCATGACAGTCATATCTTTGTAGGCGACCTACAAAGATTTCAGGAAGTTGATAAACCTTTTCACAAAGCCATGAACAGCAAAAAATTAATTATTTTGATACTACCAGCTAGGCTTGAGTCGGTACGGTCGATCACACCGGGACCCGACCGTTGCCGTCGGGTCCCGGTTTCGTTTTTTGAAAACCGACGCTCCGAAAAAAATAATGAAATATGTAAGAAATTGCAGTTTTGCACACCACTAAAATCATTCCACCTTGAAACTTAAGTATTTAATTGTTACCAATCATATTCTAGCTCATCCTGAATCAATCCGAACTGCTGATATAAATATGGGTTGCAAAGCAGTTCGCCCCATGGGGTTGTTGTTGCCAGCTGCTAGCTAGCAACTGTACTGGCCGGGTCTCTCGGCAGGATTAATAAATCAGGTTGAAAGAAACATTAATGTTTGAATAATAAAACGGCTTTCTAAAAAGTACTTCTTTACAACATACCGATCGAATAATTTTTAAAAGACAAAATGGATATTATTTCTTTGATTTTGAACACCGCATGCTTCTTTTAAAAGCTGAAAATTACTTGGTAATCACAAGAAGTTTCGATACGGATAGCTGTTGCCGCAGGGCAAGTTCAGACTATAGTCTCGGAAAAATGCGCAGTGCTCCTCGTAGTTAGCTGTAATCCGTGCCAGAACAAACCCAAACAAAGCGTGATCGTAACGAGAAAAAGTCATTAAAAACTACGAGAGCACAATTAGAAAGACAACTACTCAAAATTATCGTAAGCAGATACATAACTTGGAGGAATAATACAATAGTTGTCCAAGAAAAGCCACAGAAATAGTGATATTTAAGGAGTTACTATAGGTACAATCATTATCGGAATGGGCCTGCTGATATGTCCGAATTACACGTTATTTGGTTTCTAGCCTCGTGTTCAAACACGAGGCTAGAAACCAAATAACGCCCTCTACGGTAAAAAGCAGTATAACAAAGGATTCGAGTATTTGCAGCAAGCCCCTTGCGATAAAAATGTACCCAGTTACTCCTCGATTATCACAATTTCTTTGGCATTTCTTGGGCGATTATTGAATTCTTTGTCCAAGTTATTTATCTGATTATCGTAATTTTGAGCAGTAGTTGTCTTTCCAATTGTGCTCTCGTAGTTTTTAATGATTTTTTTCTCGTTACGATCACGTCTTTGTTTGGGTTCGTTCTGGCACGCATTACAGCTAACAAGGAGCACTGCGCATTTTTCCGAGACTAGTCTGAACTTGCCTTGCAACAGCTATCCGTATCGAAACTTCTTGTGAGTTACCAAGTAATTTTCAGCTTTTAAAAGAAGCATGCGGTGTTCAAAGTCAAAGAAAAAATATCTATTTTGTTTTTAAAAATTATTTGATCGGTATGTTGTAAAGGAGTACTTTTTAGAAAGCCGTTTTATTATTCAAACATTAACGTTTTTTTACCCGATTTATTCAACCTGCATGAATCAAAATGGCGGCTCGATCGTTGTCTTTCTATTTTTGCTCCAGTTTTTTTACTTTTAGAGGCACGATAATGGCACTAAACATCGCCAATCATGGATAAAAAATAATGTCAAATGGAAGAATATACCGATCTGTGCCGAGGTATGCATGTGTTGATTTATTTTACTGATAAAAAAGGTTACTTTTAAGGGACATACTGATGATATGCGCTTTGTATAGAGGCAAGTGACAAATCCTGCGAGCTGATTTCGGGACACCGGGTCCCGATCGGTGCAAGGCCGTCGGGACCCGGTTTATGAAAATCCCGACATGACTCAGGCCTAGCTAAAAAATATATAGTCTTTGTCTTTGTCACGGTCCATCACTCATCAGGTGATAATTTGACCGTATGATGCGTTTAGGGTCTTTTTTCCGGATTTTCTTCGTCGAAATTGAGCTCCATGTTGAAATTCTTGCAGCCGTTTTTTAAACTGTTACTGCGCATGACAGAAGACGACGCCATCCAATGACAGTAACAGAATATGGCTGCAAGAATGTCAACACGGATCTCAATTTCGATGAAGGAAATCCGGGAAAAAGACCCTTAAAGATACTATGTCCCTTTTGCCGCCAACATCGAATTCTGAAGAACTTTGCAGGAATTATGAATATGATGTATGTCCTATCTGTGGAATTTGAACGGTGTAGTTAAAGCAGTGTCCTAGATAATATTCAAATTATGGAAGGAAACCTGTTTACTTGCTCGACTTCGCTGTCAGACACTATTGAGTGACTGACTGGCATTTTCTTCTTCTTTGGTAATACCATACATAAAATGAGCTGTAAAGGGTACATGAGCATTTGTCTACATCAATAACCCACTTCTTGTAATGGCCAAAATTAAACTGATTGAATCTTTGCGCAGTACAAAACCTACGACCATTCGGTACAATGGTCGGAACTTAAAAAAACAATTACACACACACATACACAATTAAAAACGATCTGTCATGATTTAAAAATAATCGGAGAATGAACATTGGCTTCTCCGACTCGAGATAAGAAGATGATTATTCGCAAGACGCCGTAGCTGATACGGAGACCCGATAATAATTATTATTGGCGGGATATCGTAGCAACTAACCTAGTAGCAACCGCGTAGCAGCGAATTTATTTAGAGGGTGGGGGCGGTAGTGAGCATGCGAAGTGCGCTCCTTATGGGGGGGGGGGTGAAGGTGCATGGAGGGGGCAGCTTTTACTATTTGTTACTATTTTTTCAGCATCCATAAAAGGCTAATCATTTCACTTTAAAGGTAATACAAAGTTTTGGTAAGGGGTCATGAATTTGGTTCAAATGAACATATTGGAAGTATATGCGATCCTACAATATACAGTGATCGTTCTCGCGGTTGAAATCGAGTCTAAAGTAATGAAATTATAAATGATAAACTCTTTATGTTGTATAGCTCCCTCTCAAGGTCAAGATATTAATTAAGCTATGAAACAATGTTTCTTGACCAAAATCGACCGATTAGCTATTCCCGTTTGGAAATTATATATCCCAACTACATCTTCTGAGATTTTCATGGTCGCAGCTACCATTGTACGGCCATAGGCACTATTTGAAATTTATCAAAATTTACCGGGAGCACCGGTAAATTTTTATATTCAATTTTTCTCGAAAACAGAAGTGTTTTAGGGGCTAATTTTTTTAGTGCTTATAAAACATCCACAGGGGCATCCAAATATATCAAAATTGTAAAGATTCACTATCCACCCAATTTTCAAAATTTCCTAAAACTTTGTATTACCTTTAAGTTTAAGACGTAACTATTTCTTAATTCTCATTTTCGTCATTATTTAAAACTTATCAACACTATAGTGTGGCTAGGAGGGATTAGACCACACAGCGAGGTCACTGACAGGTGGCTATCTCATCAACTCAGCTCTGGGACCAACAGGCACCAGACCTGCCAACCTCTGTAGTTCAAAAACTGTATTCTTTAATCCAAAAAGTTGTATTTTACTAACAAAAGTTGTATTCTTAAAAATGAACACGGACTGTTACGCGGATCAATGCCTCTTACAGTTCCTACATACAGGAAGAATTTTTGTTAATGATCGTTGATTGAATATGCATGATTTCGTCACAACTGGTGTGTTCGATGAACCAATGAACATCCCCAAATTGCCGATGTGAGATGCTTGTAGGATACTTTATAGGACAGAATGGGCATTTTGCCATTGAAAATGGCACACACACACACACAAAATACAAATTTAAAAAAAATTATATATTTTTTTTTTTTTTTAATTGTTTACTTATTTATTTTTTTGAAAATCGTACTAAATAAGACTAAATCGTACTGGTTGGCAGGTCTGAGGCACCGATTAGGGAAGTTTTCTATATAGAGGGAGCAAGTATATACCTACAAGTAGGACAGTGGGGCTTTAAGGAAAAAACTGAAAATTTATTCAGAAATGTTCTTTAATTTTTCTATTTTATGTGTGTGCAAATTTCATGTGTGCGTCAGCTATGTGTGAAGTGCGCGTGCGTCACCTGTTTAAAGGCAATCTCTCACTTAAATTCGAAGCCATTTGAGCAGATCGGCCAATGAGAGTACATAATTAAACTCACTGTACAGCGCTCAATGCGCAAAGTTCTTTGTGAGACATGTGGTGAATCTGCACCTATTTGTAGCGGAGAGGTGAATCTGCATCTGCACCCCATTTTTCTTGGAGATGGGTGAATATAATTTGGAAGAGTGAATCTTGACCTTATTTTTTACCAAGCAAGGTGAATTAGATGTGAATATTTGTGTTGGAGGTAATTCAAGACAAAAAAGGTGCATAAGAGTGAATTAGTCTTGACTCTTGAGGGGGTAGGTTCGAGGGAGTCAATGCTAATGCGTATTGACCTCTAGCTCTGCACTAGACTACGTGTTAATACATAATACTAGGCAGCATTTGAATACACAACTAGTCAATACACTCACAACACACAAATGTAGGCACATTCATGGGGCACTAGAGGGCGCTTTGCGCCCGTACGAAAATCTGAATGGCCTTGCTGCGGTGGGTCGGCAATAATCAGCCCAAAACTTGGATATGGGAGGTTGGAAGGATATATCTTTTTTATAATGTTATCCGGTCTTACCCTTAACCATCCTATGTTTAATCTATGTAGAAATAACATGCGAGTGTGATAAGAGAAACATCGGGCCCATTACTGAAGTAACTTTTTAAATATTAGCCTAGAAATGACCACCAAACGGAAAAAATTGACATTTTTTCCCGACAAATCTTCATAAAATCTGAGTTATAAACAAGTCACATCTAGGTACACTAATACAAATACGATTTTCTGAAAATTCAGGTATGATTTATTAAGTTTCTTTCAAGTATATTTCTGCGCATTGCAGCGCCAATATTCTATACTGCTTCAAAATCACACTTGAATTTTTTTTTTGCAACGAATTTGATACGAGGTCCGCGAGTGTTCCCCGTTCCTTGCGTGTTGAAAGTTTGGTAATACATAGTTTGCATTGACTCGCGCACGAAAAAATGGTCGAAAACAAAATGTCAAATGAAGAAATAAACAAGCTTTTGTATAGTTATAAGAGTTCTACCGAGGTTTCTTTGTCGATTTAATTTATTATATAGTCTCAATTAGAATTCAGAATTATCTCACTGAAAAGTTAAGAAACCGACGATGTTCTCGATCGTCGTTATTTTCATTTTGCCAGCAGCCGATCTAGCG
Organism: Strongylocentrotus droebachiensis; assembly: GCA_035222895.1. NCBI lineage: Eukaryota > Metazoa > Echinodermata > Echinoidea > Camarodonta > Strongylocentrotidae > Strongylocentrotus > Strongylocentrotus droebachiensis. The sequence goes on along the minus strand of JAVYIG010002708.1, from coordinate 155,583 downwards.
TTGTTTGGGCAAAAAGCTAGGCCGCTGCCTTCCCACGCGAACCTTTCGCGAAAATGGCGCTCTGCGGAGCTCCGAAGCTGCGTTGGTATCGCTGCAAACTCTCAGCCGGCTAGCTCCCCATGACGGACCATTCGCGGTATGGCGAGAGTGTGTGTGTGAAGTATGATTTCGGATTCGAGAACGCACGTAATGCAACCGTGCGCGTCATTTTCAGCTGTCGAATGTATACGACCAATTTTACATGTACGATTTTTAGTACAGATACTTGGTCAGTTTTCTTCTTATATCTTTGGTTTTACAACATTAAAAAATATAATTTCTTCAAATTTGCTCCTGACTCGGTTCAGACTAATTGTCTGATGTGTTTTCAAGTCAATTTTTTGAATATATTTTTTGCATGAATTCGCCTAACAAATGCACACAATCATGCTGATGCGGCTGATCAGCAAGTTTGACACTAGAAGACTCACAGTCACAATTTGAATTTTTTAATTATATTCTTTCTAACATCAGTATAGAGTTCTAGATACCAAGTTTGAAAAAATTGTATTTTAGACAATCTAGATACTACTGCTAAATCTATTTTAGGAATTAGGTGTCATCAATCGTCACTAAATAGGATAAGCCTACTGAAATTGAGTGAAATCAGTTGAGGTTTGTACTATTATTGTACATGTACAGTGCCAGGTGTTTGAAGAAATGTTGAGAATCAATAGCACAGCTTTTAAAGTCACTGAGTAGTCAGCCCCGGGGGGGGGTACTCAGATTATAGTCGGACGGGGGTGTGCGGCTGAGACCTCCGAACCCATACCCACATCTAAGGGTCCTTTTGCTGAAATAGGTACCCATGTCTAAGGATTTTTTATGAAAAATGGACCCATGTCTAAGGATTTCAAACTTCAAATATTACATTTTTTAAGCTGTAATAATACACTTCAGCAAAGCATATAGAGAGTCAACGCTAATGCGTATTGACCTGTAGCACAGCACTACGTGTTAATAGGCGGCATTTAAATACATGAATAGTCAATACACTCATAACACACAGATGCACACAATTATACCGATGCGGCTGATCGGAAAGTTTGACAGTGGACTCACAATTTGATTTTTTAAATTATTCTTTCTAACATCGGAAAGTTGAAAAAATGTATTTTACTGCTATTTAGGTGTCATCAATCGTAACTAAAGTATCGATTTTGAGTGAAATTGGTTGGGTTTTGTACAGTGGTGTTTGAAATGTTGAGAATCAATAGCACAGCTTTTAATGAACAGCCAGGATAGTAATGCACCTATGTGTGTAATAATACAATGGCCAATCATTTTGCAGTTTCTCGATAAAATTCGTTATTAGTAAACTGTACCATACTACATGTAGTTTACAAGTAGTTTACACACATAAAGATGAAAACACCATGCAACATAATTATACTGTGCTAGCACCTCTAGCATCCTTTTTAATTGAAGGACTTTTCCTGTTTTACGTATCCGTACATCTACACGAGCTCTCAAGCATCGGCTATATAGGTCCCTTGAGCCCCGCTGCTGCCCGGCTGCTGGGCAGAGGGTACGCAGGGTATAGTTGCCGATCATATCATTTCAGCATGCATGCGAAGCGCTACAAGTTCCCGGGGGTACAACCCCTATACGGGCGGATACCATACCTAGCGCGCATTATGCCATATGAGTACCGGTATAGGGCCCATGGGGTCCTGATATATGTGGTACCCCGGGGTCTAGTTGAGTTTACGAGCTACGTACACCCACTGACCTAGAGGTCAGTGCGTACACCTCGTACACTGGAAATGCAATCACCGAAGGATTCCCCAATATTGCCCCAGATTTATTTAGAGATGGGAGAGATTTAGGCATTTACAATAGGAGCAAATCCAAAAATTCCCGGAGAAAATGAGGGAGAAAAGAGGGGAAAGGAATAAATGAAAAAGGGGACCCATGTCTAAGGATTTTTTTTATGAAAAGGGGACCCATGTCTAAGGATCTTTCCTGAAAAAGTCACCCTTCAGAGCGGCACATCCCCGTATACCCAATATACGTGAGTACCCCCCCCCCCCCGGGTAGTCAGCTCTCATGGGGAATTCGACACCGTTCGGGTGTTTACCCAATAACAGGTGTTGTCAATCACCAGGGTTAGCCTCGAGTTTTATGACCATTGGACCTTATGTAATGCTTTGATTTGCCCGAAGACTCTCGAGCTCTCCGAGAGATTAGGGGGTAATTCTTGACTGGACTATGGGTTTGCTGTGTGCAAATTTGTACCCCCATTAATGGTATTTCCACCAAGTCTGGTGTCAGCGAATTATGGCCTTCTGCACATGGAAACTGGCGATCCAATCCCTTTAATAGACAGAAATAACCGTCTGATATGGGTCATTTCTTTAATAAAACTGACATTTGTTGACATTCCCCATATGCATTAGCGCAGGAAGGATAGCCTAGATCTACAGGAGATCAAGAGTTTAAAGGTATTACAAAGTGTTGGTAAAAATATTTAATTCATCTGAAACTCTTTGATGTTATAACAAGATGCTATAGGAATATCTTTAACCAATCTCCACCGCTGAAATACTTTTCTTTTTTTTTTAGTGAATTAAACAGTAATTAATAAATAAATTATTAGTTCCAAGCTGCCTGTATTTAAACCGGATCATGTTGTTGTATACTAGCGCCATCTACTGTTGTAAATGGTTCATGGTATAATCGATAATGAAAGTGTGTTACGTTCGCCCCGCTCGGCGGAAGCCGCATGGACAAAAGACAACAGCAATTTCGACACCGCGCTGACCCCGCTCCACAGCGGGAAAGCGACTGCATTCGCATGGCTAAGGTCCATGGTCTCTTTTAGAGCTCAATGGTACCAGCATCTGTGTGCGTTTGTGTGAGAGCAAGTAACGTTCAGGATTGTATCGCACAAATCAAGGGAGTTATAATCTCCTTGCAGAGTGAGTAACCTGTGGTTTGACGTACCCGTAAACCCTCCTCCGCAACCGTCTCAATCTAGTCTCAGCTTCGACTGATCACATTTATAACAAACAATTTCAATATGCTACGGGATACATGAAGTCTTATCATTTTTTCCAATTATTATGTCCGTGAAATGCATTCAGAAAAGAATATCAGAAAGAAAGCAATTTGAAAATGAATGACCACATAATCGTTCAGATAAACATGAAAGAAATACAATAAATATGTCTATCCATATACCGCTCTCTCTCTCTCTCTCTTTCTCTCTCTCTCTGTCCCCCCCCCCCTCCCTCTCTCTCTCTCTCTTTCCTACAGAAGTTCGTTGTAATGTTCATCATAACCTTGGAAGTTTCGAAAATAATCATTTTCACCACATGGACCCTCTCTCTCCGAAATATAGACCCAGGCTCTCTCTGTCACTCTCACTCTCTCTTGTTCCCTCTTTCCCTTCCTCTCGCACCCTCTCGATCTCCCTCTCTTCGCCTGGACCTCTGCACTGAATGTTTGACTTGTTTTCTTTCATCCTCATCTACATTATAAACCCCATCAAAAAACTATGATCCTATCACGTGGATAAAAACTTCTATCGTCTTTGTGATTATTATTATCTTTGTCATATATTTATATCATCCTCATTTACATACACCCCAACAATGGTCCTATCGCGTGAATGAGAACTTCTATCGTTTTTACGATTATTATTATCCTTGCCAAACATAATATTATCATCCTCATTTACATACACCCCAACAATGGTCCTATCGCGTGAATGAGAACTTCTATCGTTTTTACGATTATTATTATCCTTGCCAAACATAATATTATCATACTCATTTACATGAACCACAACCAAAAAATATGGTCCTATTACGCGAATGAGAACTTCTATCGTCTTTATGATTATTATTATTCTTGTCATAAACTCCAACCAAAAACTACTGTCCTATCACATGAATGAGAACTTCTCTCGCATTTGTGATAATTAGTATCTTTGTCATATATTTATATCACCCTTATTTACATAACCCCGACAAAAGAAATATGGTCCTATCACGCGAATGAGAACTTCTATCGTTTTTGTGATTATTATTATCCTTGTCATAAACTCCAACCAAAAACTACTGTCCTATCACATGAATGAGAACTTCTCTCGCATTTGTGATAATTAGTATCTTTGTCATATATTTATATCACCCTTATTTACATAACCCCGACAAAAGAAATATGGTCCTATCACATGAATGAGAACTTCTCTCGCATTTGTGATAATTAGTATCTTTGTCATATATTTATATCACCCTTATTTACATAACCCCGACAAAAGAAATATGGTCTTATCACGTGAATGAGAACTTCTATCGCATTTGTGATAATTATTATCTTTGTCATATATTTATATCATCTCATTATTTTGAATAACCCCGACAAAAGAAATATGGTCCTATCACGCGAATGAGAACTCTTATCGTCTTTGTGATTATTATTATTCTTGTCATAAACTCCAACCAAAAACTACTGTCCTATCACATGAATGAGAACTTCTCTCACATTTGTGATATTTAGTATCTTTGTCATGTTTTTATATCACCCTCATTTACATAAGAAAATAAATAATAACAAAAGAAATATGGTCCTATCACGCGAATGAGGACTTTTATCGTTTTTGTGATTATTATTATTGTTGTCATATATTTCTATCACCCTCATTTACATGACCCCGACAAAAAAAAATATGGTCCTATCACGCGAATGACAACTTCTATCGTCTTCGTGATTATTATTATTCTTGTCATAAACTTCAACCCAAAACTACTGTCCTATCGAGTGAATGAGAGCTTCTCTCGCTTTTGTGATAATTATTATCTTTGTCATCATTATAACACCCTCATTTACATAGCACCGACAAAAGAAATATGGTCCTATCACGCGAATGACAACTTCTATTGTCTTTGTGATTATTATTATTCTTGTCATAAACTCCAAACAAAAACTACTGTCCTATCACGTGAATGAGAATTTCTCTTGCTTTTGTGATAATTATTATGTTTGTCATAATTATATTACCCTCATTTACATACACCCCCAACAATGGTCCTATCGCGTGAATGAGAACTTCTATCGTTTTTACGATTATTATTATCCTTGCCAAACATAATATTATCATCCTCATTTACATACACCCCAACAATGGTCCTATCGCGTGAATGAGAACTTCTATCGTTTTTACGATTATTATTATCCTTGCCAAACATAATATTATCATACTCATTTACATGAACCACAACCAAAAAATATGGTCCTATTACGCGAATGAGAACTTCTATCGTCTTTATGATTATTATTATTCTTGTCATAAACTCCAACCAAAAACTACTGTCCTATCACATGAATGAGAACTTCTCTCGCATTTGTGATAATTAGTATCTTTGTCATAATTTTATATCACCCTTATTTACATAACCCCGACAAAAGAAATATGGTCCTATCACGCGAATGAGAACTTCTATCGTCTTTGTGATTATTATTATTGTTGTCATATATTTATATTACCCTCATTACATAAGAAAATAAATAATAACAAAAGAAATATGGTCCTATCACGCGAATGAGAACTTCTATCGTCTTTGTGATTATTATTATTGTTGTCATATATTTATATCACCCTCATTACATAAGAAAATAAGTAATAACAAAAGAAATATGGTCCTATCACGCGAATGAGAACTTCTATCGTTTTTGTGATTATTATTATTCTTGTCATAAACTCCAACCACAAACTACTGTCCTATCACATGAATGAGAACTTCTCTCGCATTTGTGATAATTAGTATCTTTGTCATATATTTATATCACCCTTATTTACATAACCCCGACAAAAGATATATGGTCCTATCACGCGAATGAGAACTTCTATCGTTTTTGTGATTATTATTATCCTTGTCATAAACTCCAACCAAAAACTACTGTCCTATCATCGTGAATGAGAACTTCTCTCGCATTTGTGATAATTAGTATCTTTGTCATATATTTATATCACCCTCATTTACATAAACCCGACAAAAGAAATATGGTCCTATATACCACGCGAATGAGAACTTCTATCGTCTTTGTGATTATTTTTATTCCTGTCATAAACTCCAACCAAAAACTACTGTCCTATCACATGAATGAGAACTTCTCTCGCATTTGTGATATTATCTTTGTCATAATTATATTACCCTCATTTACATAACCCCGACATAAGAAATATGGTCCTATCACGCGAATGAGATCTTCTATCGTCTTTATGATTATTATTATTCTTGTCATAAACTCCAACCAAAAACTACTGTCCTATCACATGAATGAGAACTTCTCTCGCATTTGTGATAATTAGTATCTTTGTCATATATTTATATCACCCTTATTTACATAACCCCGACAAAAGATATATGGTCCTATCACGCGAATGAGAACTTCTATCGTTTTTGTGATTATTATTATCCTTGTCATAAACTCCAACCAAAAACTACTGTCTTATCATCGTGAATGAGAACTTCTCTCGCATTTGTGATAATTATTACCTTTGTCATATATTTATATCACCCTCATTTACATAACCCCGACAAAAGAAATATGGTCCTATCACGCGAATGAAAACTCTTATCGTCTTTGTGATTATTATTATTCTTGTCATAAACTCCAACCAAAAACTATATGAATGAGAACTTCTCTCGCATTTGTGATAATTAGTATCTTTGCCATGTATTTATATCACCCTCATTTACATAACCCCGACAAAATAAATATGGTCCTATCACGCGAATGAGAACTTCTATCGTCTTTGTGATTATTATTATTGTTGACGTATATTTATATCACCCTCATTTACATAACCCCGACAAAAGAAATATGGTCCTACCACGCGAATGAGAACTTCTATCGTTTTTGTGATTATTATTATCCTTGTCATAAACTCCAACCAAAAACTACTGTCCTATCACATGAATGAGAACTTCTCTCGCATTTGTGATAATTAGTATCTTTGTCATATATTTATATCACCCTTATTTACATAACCCCGACAAAAGATATATGGTCCTATCACGCGAATGAGAACTTCTATCGTTTTTGTGATTATTATTATCCTTGTCATAAACTCCAACCAAAAACTACTGTCCTATCATCGTGAATGAGAACTTCTCTCGCATTTGTGATAATTATTACCTTTGTCATATATTTATATCACCCTCATTTACATAACCCCGACAAAAGAAATATGGTCCTATCACGCGAATGAAAACTCTTATCGTCTTTGTGATTATTATTATTCTTGTCATAAACTCCAACCAAAAACTATATGAATGAGAACTTCTCTCGCATTTGTGATAATTAGTATCTTTGCCATGTATTTATATCACCCTCATTTAAATAACCCCGACAAAAGAAATATGGTCCTATCACGCGAATGAGAACTTCTATCGTGTTTGTGATGATTATTATTCTTGTCATAAACTCCAACCAAAAACTACTGTCCTATCACATGAATGAGAACTTCTCTCGCATTTGTGATAATTAGTATCTTTGTCATATATTTATATCACCCTCATTTACATAACCCCGACATAAGAAATATGGTCCTATCACGCGAATGAGAACTTCTATCGTTTTTGTGATTATTATTTTCCTTGTCATAAACTCCAACCAAAAACTACTGTCCTATCACGTGAATGAGAACTTCTCTCGCATTTGTGATAATTAGTATCTTTGTCATGTATTTATATCACCCTCATTTACATAACCCCGACAAAAGAAATATGGTCCTATCACGCGAATGAGAACTTCTATCGTCTTTGTGATTATTATTATTGTTGTCATATATTTATATCACCCTCATTACATAAGAAAATAAATAATAACAAAAGAAATATGGTCCTATCACGCGAATGAAAACTTCTATCGTCTTTGTGATTATTATTATTGTTGTCATATATTTATATCACCCTCATTACATAAGAAAATAAGTAATAACAAAAGAAATATGGTCCTATCACGCGAATGAGAACTTCTATCGTTTTTGTGATTATTATTATTCTTGTCATAAACTCCAACCACAAACTACTGTCCTATCACATGAATGAGAACTTCTCTCGCATTTGTGATAATTAGTATCGTTTTCATATATTTATATCACCCTTATTTACATAACCCCGACAAAAGAAATATGGTCGTATCACGCGAATGAGAACTTTTATCGTTTTTGTGATTATTATTATCCTTGTCATAAACTCCAACCAAAAACTACTGTCCTATCACGTGAACGAGAACTTCTCTCGCATTTGTGATAATTATTATCATCTTTGTCATATATTTATATCATCTCATTATTTTAAATAACCCCGACAAAAGAAATATGGTCCTATCACGCGAATGAGAACTCTTATCGTCTTTGTGATTATTATTATTCTTGTCATAAACTCCAACCAAAAACTACTGTCCTATCACGTGAATGAGAACTTCTCTTGCTTTAGTGATAATTATTATCTTTGTCATAATTATATTACCCTCATTTACATAACCCCGACATAAGAAATATGGTCCTATCACGCGAATGAGAAATTCTATCGTTTTTATGATTATTATTATTCTTGTCATAAACTCCAACCAAAAACTACTGTCCTATCACGTGAATGAGAAGTTCTCTCGTTATTGTGATTACTATTATATTTGTCATATTTTTATCATCATCTACATAACCCTAAACAAAAATAATATGGTCCTATAGGCTCTATTACGCGAATGAGAACTTTTAGAGAGAGAGAGAGAAAGTTGGAGCGAAAGAAAGAGAGAGAGAGAGAGGTTTGTGGATAAAGAAAGAGAGACAGTCATCAGACAGACGGTCACAGACCGACAGAGAGAGACTCACAAGTGAAATATGTAGAAGGGGATGAACGAGGTGATGCGATGAGAGGGAGAGAGAGAGAGACAGATATAACAATATACATCAAAAGAGAAATAAATAGAGAAATGGTAGAATGGTATGGGGTACTGAGAAATAAAGAGAGAGGGAAAGAAAATGGGAGAAATAAAGACAGCGAGAGAGAAGAGAGAGAGAGAGAGAGAGAAAGAAGAGAAGGGATAGAGAGGGATACAAAAGAGGTAGAGAGGGGGAGATGAGAGGGATATAGAAGCGACAGAGAGAGAGAGAGAATATCAAGTGAGAGTGTTATAACACGGACCTGGTCAATGCAGTTGGTGCATGGTTATGAGACGGAGGCGAAGAATATAATTCAATTATACGGAAAGAGAGAGGTTAGCCCAAACACGTGTAGCAACTACTGACCTCTACCAGAGGTCATTAGGCTAAATAAACAAGCGTACCGTACCCGTAAACTCACAAAGGGATGATCTCAAAATAAGAATGTGCAGTATACACATGATCGACTGTTCGGGAAAACGTCAAGTCAACCTTATTATTGATTTATCTTCGTTTGTAATATTAAACGTATCTTCTTTATTTTTAATAAAGAAATGCAAATTAAATAATGTTACGTTCTGTCTATAAATGATTACCCAAACTGTCCCTGTACAACGACTTTGGGGAGTATTTTGAGATTATCCCTAAAAAAAATGTGCTCGGAAATTCTTCGAGCCAATCCGGCCCAACACACATAGACTAATACACGTGCACACGTAACATGTACTATACGTAGGCCTAATACACAGGGATCAATGCCAGATCATTGCAGTTCATCACGGCCACTTGACTTGACCAAAATACAGGCAATATGTGCGTTCGTTCACAGAGCTGGCGAACAACAATATTATCAAAGTCGAGCAATAACAAATGCATTTCAAAGTTTGAAAACGCAGAAACGATTAAGAGAGGGAAATGGAAAAATGAGTTGAAGAGAACAACACAGGATATTCCGGCCCGCGCAGGAAATTCATAGATTAACGTACGTACGTAAGCACAGTAAATATGGCGGCGGTCCGATCGATTATAAAATTATATATTGCGATTACAGTCTACAGACAAGTATTTTTTTCAAAAAAAATTACGAGACAGTAAAAAAATCATTTACTACGGCAACTTAATTTCACAAAATTTATTTGCATGATTATATATATTTCGTTAGTCGGGTAATATGACTTGGTGTCAAAAGATTTTAATTATTACACTTTGAGAATAGTGCTATATATGTGTTATGCTGTTCAGATGACATGTAAATTTTTGAACTGAGAGGGAGCTATACCAAATTTACCGGGAGTACCGGTAAATTTTTAAATTTTTTAAAATATTAATTACTCCAAATAAAAAGCGTTTTAGAGTCAATTCTTTTTAGAGTTGAGTGATATAGCACTATGTTACACAATGGTAATGACAAATTTTAATTTCATGATCCAATCATTTTGAAATTTTACCAAAACTTTGTAATACCTTTAAGGGAGAGAGAGAGAGAGAGAGAGAGGGGTACCGGTAGCTTGCTTCACCGATATGATCTAGGCCTATGGTAATGGTCAACTCGAAACAAAGACAAATGCAAAGCGGCAGGCAAGCCAAAGAATCTTGTCAAATTGACAACAAATAATGCGAACAAGACTTACATTGTGGACACATGAAAGTCAACACCATGCAGCATCAAATATACAAGATGACAGATAAGGCCTTCTCAGCAGAGATCGAGACTGAATTTGTAAAACATAAATTTGTCTGCTTTTTTCCAAATAGACGGCTAGCTAGCTACGCACGACGTGGGCCATGGGCCTTGTACAACTCGCCCCAAACAAACTCACGAAAGGGATCGGATTTACACGGCAGTTTACTTTTATCATATGAGTATAGATCGGCCTAGAGTCTTCCTTTAGAGGAATATTACACGATCGAGGCATATATATATCTCTATTCCGGCGGATTTGGGTCGATTTTGATTTAATTTAGTATTTAAGTTCAAATTAAGTTAAATACAAAAGTAAAATGATACTATCAACAACAAAAAAACAAAAAAATAATAATTAGAAGAACTCGGATAGGATATGACCAATTAGGAAAGCTGGAAATAGCGAATTGGGCAGGCGCGCGTAGCCAGAGTTTGATGTTGGGGGGGGGGGGGGGGCACATACATGTAATCGATCGAGGTAAAAAAAAGGGGTCTACAAAATTTCAACCGATCCTGGAAATTTTAGGGGGGCACGTGCCCCCCCCCCCCCCCCCCCCCCCCGTGGCTACGCGCCTGGAATTGGAATCCTATTTTTGACAACTTTAGTATAGGCCTATAAATTATTTCTTCTTCAAGGGCATGAATGATCACATTTATTAGAGTATAAGCACAAACAAGAATACACTAAAACACTAACTATAATTACAGTCAGGCGCGCCGCAGTTTGGGATGGGGACCGGCAGGGGGGGGGGGGGCGGGGGGAGGTCGAAATTCCGCATTAGGATCCAACTAGCCTATTGGATCATAGTAATCGGTGTATATTGGTTTCAATAGGGAAAGTGAAATATTGGACCCACAGAAACCAATAGAAAATATGCACGCCGGCCACCCACAGAAAAATGCTGATGGACCAACAGAAAGCTTATGATTGGACAAACATCCACCCACATCTTCTGGGTTTCTGTTGGTCCATTATACATTTCTTCTTTGATGGGTTTCTGTTGGTCGATTAGACATTTCCTCTTTGATGGTTTCTGTTGGTCCACAATACATTTCTTCTTTGATGGGTTTCTGTTGGTCCATTAGAGATTTTTCGATGGGTTTCTAATGGTCCCACATTCCATAGTTCCCTATAGCCCATCAGCTTCTATTAGTAAATCGATCCGGGTAGAATAAACTAATCGATGTTGGCAACTGTCCACCACTAGTAGGCCTATATATTCTAATCTCCATCACAATGATCATTCAATGAATTCAAGATCAACTTTTAAAGTGATACAGGATCACATATAAAACAGTGGTGGATCCAGGGGGCGAAACGGCCGCCCCCCCCCCTAATTGGCGGCGCCAAAAAAAGAGGAAGAAAAGAAGAGAAAAGGGAGAAAAGAAAAAGGAAGAAGAGAAAAGAAAGGAGAAGAGAAGAAAAAAAGAAAAAGGGAGAAAAGAAAAATGAAGAAGAGAAAAGAAAGGAGAAGAGAAAAGAAAATAAAAGAGAAAAAAAAAAGATAAAAGAAAGAGAGAGAGAGAGAGAGAGAGAGAGAGAGAAGAGAAAAAGAAGAGAGAAGCCGGGTTAGAAATTAGGAAGAAAGTTACAAGGAAATGGCACTAAGTAACAGTAACGACGAATAAGGGAAAAACTGGGGATTCGAAGTTAAACGTTAAAAACAGCCTCTGCGCTACAAAGGTCATCGCTTTTTGGTGATAAGTTTGAAAAGGGCACATTATTTTTGATGTCTTTAGAAGCTATATACTCAACAGTCAGATTTTAAATAAACGGTACAGGGGCCGCTTCAAAACTCTTATTTTGCCCTTCATTTATAGCATCCGCTCGTTCCATATTAAACTCGCTGTGTCCATGTATTTGATAACAAAAAATGTTGGTGGTAATCATGGACAGGGGCGGCGATCTTGGGCCCGCGATTCGGGGACACGTCCACCTGGAAATTTAGAAATATATGGCTAGAAGGAAATATAACGGGGAAAGAACGTCCACAATTGGCTTTGGCGTAGTCTAGAATGCATAATTTCAGCATTCAAAATGGCAGAATCTAGCTCGCTTGGTCGCTACGCTCCCTCGCCCAATGACACGAAACTATATACTCTTGCAACACCTGTCCAAAATTTCCTAGTTTGTTTCAGTAAAAGCAAATACAAACGGTTGCCGAAAAGCATTTGGTTTAAAATCTGATAATAATAGACGTCTGTCACATATCACGGATAGCTTTAATTCAGCCGAGCAAAACTGCATTATTATAAGACAACATACTGAAAGGTAATTGAAATAGATGTTTGTGTATATATCTAAGATTCCTACATAATATTAACATACATATACTTTGAAGTAAACATGTACTATAGGAAGGTTTAGTAGATCCTGTATTTTCCTTTTCATTTCATAATTATGTGCTTTCACGTGATTGTTTCATATTCGTTATAAATATTATTCGAATCTTAAATAATAGTATAGGGCCTCAATCAGAATACTTGCGCAGTATCTTCTGATAATATATCTGGGCTGTGTATCCTATGAAGCGTTTTTGACGAAGATAATTCATCCCCAACAATGAAAAAGAATCGACGGCTTTGCTTCATAGTGATTTGTAAAAGAAGAGACTTATATTTGTATTGTATTCATATGGAATACTGTAATATGAGCACGTTGGTATTTTGTAACCGAACGAGAGTGATAAAGTCATTTATAAAGATATTTATGTAAAGATATTAAGAAAGTGTGAAATATAATATTATGACAACCTTGAAACACAAATATAGTACCACAAGAGTTTAATTGTTCTGGATTTCCAAATAAATGGATTTTTTTTCGTTGCAATCATGGTTGTAGCACAAGCTGTTTTTATAATTATGTACTCCACAAGGATTCAAATTTCATTTCATAACATCTGCAGTTAATTCCCCCAAAATTTAAAAATTTCCAATATTCGGGCAGCACGGCTACCCAAATAGTTTATTTAATAACTTATCTCGTATATTTTGGTGATAAATAACACTTTCACAACATCATGCTCAAATTTTCGCTCGCCCGCCAAAATGTGAAACCAGCAAATTGATATTCGGGCAAGAGGCTTCAGCCCCCCCCCCCCCGATGAAAACGTCAACAAATACTTAAAACGGGGAATATGTTGTTATGATTTGATTTGATTTTGATTTGAATTTATTTCCATATTTCATAACTAAATTTGAACAAGTAATTATACAAACAAACAATACATTCAAAATCGAAATACAATTAAATGAATAAATTGCATGAAGACTAAAGTACAATAAAATATTACATAATGACCAATTTGTTTCTAATTAACATAACGTGAAATATGGGGGAACCAAAAAGAAGCAACGCCCCTGTATCCCCCACCGCCCTCAATTTCTCTCTTTATGAGGACAGTGTCCATTCCATCAGCGACCCATAACTATATTGATGTTGTATTGCTTGTTTCTAGAGCAAATCTAAGATTTTCTGAAGGGGGTGGCACAATAAAACAATATTTAAAAAAAAAAAAAAAAAAAATCGAAATTTCTGACCATAATGCGTGCAGGCAAGAAAAAAGAAATTGTGCCCCATAACTCCGCCAGTGAGCCTCGCTGAGGGGTATTACTTTTTACTCCTATATTTCAATACAGTATCAATGCCCTTTTTGCTCTCAGCACACGATATTATATTTTTTCACTTTACATGGAATGTAAGAGTTATAAAATCTTTATATGGACAATAAAGGCATTACAATGTGTTATGCACTTTGCTCTTGATAACTTTTTTGTACTTTCAATTCTCGTAGAGGGCGTCTCATTATGCTTGGCAACCGTATCAACAATATCAATGGCGAATTCAAGATTATGTAGAAAGCATTTGAATGATAAATAATTATCTGGCTCTTTAGCATGCACACCACAGTAGTGGTAAGTAGCATAAGTAATTATGATATAATCATGACAATCCAATTTCGTTGAACACATCTTAAATTAGTTCTGAGTACCATGTTGAAATCCACCAATCAATTATATCGTATCTCGTTACGCGCGGTGCATCTTTGACTGAGCTGCAGCTCTGTACGGTTCGAGACATTTCAGTACCCCGAAGCCGTGGGGCGGCCGTCTGGAGAGTATCGCCGTAGTTGCGCGGGCGCGGCGCTGCTCATATGCAGAGCCATGATGCAGGGCTAGGTGATAATTAGACAGACAATTCTGTCTCTTTCGTTCGTTAGCCTCCTAATTTATTTGGGTAGGGTTGGCTCCTCTGGAGACAGAAGCCGACTAGATCTTTATAGGCTAATGCCATGGGCCTGGCCTGGGTCTGCTGTAGAGTAGAATACTGGCACGATTTGGCCAGTAGATTTCTCGGCGCTACTGCAGTTCCGTATCCATTTTTTTAGCAGTTTCATATCCATTCTTAGCAAAGGAATTTTAGCCCAATTTTTTACTATTTTTAGCCCAATTTTTTACTAATTTTAATCATAGGTCTAATCATATATCTATCTAGGCCTATTGCATTTTCCACCTGAATTTGGATCACATCCAACATCGGGAAGCCTCCGTTTAGGGCTTCGATGTCGACGTCGTCGCTCAGTACCGTGTCCGCGCTATAGCTCTGCACCTCAAACTGAAGCTATCAGTCTAAAGTTATGCAAGCTTCTCGTATAGTTTATGGTATCGTGCATGTGCGTAATACCATAAAGCATAGGCGAAGTTTGCATAATTTTAGACTGATTATGATAGCTTCAGTTTGAGGTGCAGAGCTACTATAGCGCGGACACGGTACTGAGCGACGACGTCGACATCGAAGCCCTAAACGGAGGCTTCCCGATTTTGGATGTGATCCAAATTTAGGTGGAAAATACAATATATGATTATGATTAAAATTAGTTAAAAATTGGGCTAAAATTCCTTTGCTAAGAATCGATATTAAACTGCTAAAAAAAACTGCTAAAAAAATGGATACGGAACTGCAGTAGCGCCGATTTCTCTAGATTCTAGATCTAGGCTAATTATTTATAATTGAAAGTTTGCACTAAAAATCCACTAAAAAAACTGATCGCTCGCACTACTCTAAAGTACTAATTTGTCTTCAGTCTTCACCAAAGAATTTGTTTTCTATCATACATAGGTCTATGTACCCTAAATGCAAATAGTCTACGTTCTACTTCTAGATCAACCCCTGTAAAACAAATCACTCAAATGTATACCGTCATCAATAACTGAGAAAATGAAAGTTTATGAAATTTATGTAGATCTATACAGAGAAAATTGGAGAGGACCTTGCAAGATACGTCACAGAGTTGCCATTTGTGTTTCACAGATAACAACTTTAAATAATCATTACTTTTCTTATTTGTTATTAGATTTTGCTCAAACTTTCGCCGATCTGTTTCTATCATTTTTCTGCTTCGATTAAAACAAACTTGATATCAGGGATTCCCTTTATAGGTAAAGACCAGTAATGGTCATGCGATTGCATTGTGAAAGAAACGTTGTGGAATCGATCAGAAAAGGTTGATCATCTAGCATCTAGCATCTGCAAGGTTCTGGAATCAATCATCAAAATGATAAGAAATTTGGCCCATTCTTCGTAAAGTTACAAGCACTATACACAGAAAGATGTATATGGGACTACCCTATATCTCTCACCAGACCATGAGAGAAACAAATTTACCAAATATATGAATTAGTAGGCGGTTTCCCGGCAATTTTTTTATCATCATGTATTAGTCAAAACATATTCTTTCACATGATTGGTAATGAGAGCTTCCATTTCATTTTTTGAAATTGGGGCGTTTCCAATACTGGTCTTTACCTTTAACTCTCTTTGAATTTCTCACATCTTTCCAGGTATGACAGAAATCAAGATTGTTGTAATTAACCATCACTAAGCCCGGCAGCATGGAGGTGGACGAAAGGCTGAGATTCCTTGAGACTCGAATCACGTCAAGCCTTCGTCCCAGGAATGATGACCTCAAAGCCCTCTTTGCTGGAGATGAGAACAGGTACAGTGTAGTTGTATAATCATGATCAAATCAGATCATATCAATGTACATGTAGGTACAGGGAGTTTATTGAAATTAAATTCAGACATAATACGATTATTCTTAAAATAAAAAAAAACTCCCCCAAAACCAAAAGGACAAACAACCAAAATCCACAGGAAATGGTAGGAGCTTACTAAAGGAATGATGACCTCGAAGCCCTATTTGCTGGATATGAGAACAGGTAATTATATAACTTTTTGATCAAATCAGATCATATACAGGGAGTTTATTGAAATTAAATTCAGACATAATAGGATTATTCTAAAAAAGCACAAAACAAGCGAACGAACTCCCAAACACCAAACATACAACCAAAATCCATCACTTCAAATTTAAGTTCTTTGTACATGGATTCTTTTGTTTATTCGAAGACTTTGTATTAAAGAGAGTTAAAATTCTTGTTCAATTTTCTTCCTGTCAGACATGCATTTCTGGAGTTCTGCAACAATGAAGACGTCCGCAGACTCTTCATCTACACCAGGGAGCCCAAGAACACGCTCGTGGCCTCTCTCCTTCCACCGCAGGACGTTAGGTCAAAGGGGGTCATCTTCATCAAGACCAATCAAGCCACTAAGCTGACCAAAGAGAACATCAGAACTGACGTGGTATTTTCGGACAGTAATAAATTAGTACTCAATCAGCTGGAACTACTTTCTAAAGAAGTAAGGAACAGTTCTTTCTGATGCTTTCAACATCTGATTTTTGTTATATTCAACAAATTGATTATTATTATTTGTATGGCATTTCCATTATACATTCCGTGCACTCACATAGTTACCTGATTTTCTTTTGTCATGTAAAAAGGAATGGTTTCCCGTCACAAAAGACAAATATTTTGAAAAGTTGCCATTTATACTATAGTGAATGTGTTTAGGTCTAATTGTATTGTAATGATATGTATAAATAACACTTAGCCTGTTTTCTTGATATACCGGTAATGTTGATTTAAACTAAAAAGCTGTTTTATACAACAAAAGGCTTACATTAAGGATAATTTATTTGTACTTTGTATGTTATATTTCATTCATGTAAGTGAGAATTGTTTCATTCTTTCAACATTTGATAATTTTTATTGAAATTGCGGCTCCATGTACAAGTGGTAATGATTAATTTAGGCCGTTATTCACCACTTCATTCTTGTTTTGCTTTTAAAACGAATCAGTTGTACCTACCCCTGCTGTGTACGGATGGAGTGCAGACCTATGGCGGGGTTAGCTCAGACAAGCTCATGGACATCCTTCACAGATTGATGGCCAATACCAACGTCACAGAAGGACATGTGGAGGTTTGTTTTTCATCTCTGATACATTTGATAACCATGATATATTTGATAGACTCCAATGCTTAATAGGATAGCTAAAAAATATGTCACTGCTCTGCCTATCTTAAACGTTTTTTGTTGTTGTTTTTGTTATAATGGCAATCAGTCAAGAACTGAATATAATCACAACATCTTTCTTTTTAATATTAATTTCCTTCTTTCTCTTTGTTCCCTCTGTTTTCTCTCTTTTTTAAATTAAATTAGATACATTCTTTGTAGTCCTATATCAAGTGAAATGGAAAAAGGCAAACACTTCCAGCCTCCATTTTAAGATTTAGCTTTTGAATAATCTACAGACATCTTTCATTATGCCTCCCATCCTTTGACCACAATACGTTCTATAATATAATTATATTTGGATGTGCTGGACCCCATTATATTTATTCAAAAGACCTCTCTAAAGCTTTAAACTAAAAGTAGATATAATAGTTAAAATAAAATTCATTAAACTGAAATATGTGAGTCAATTGTAGATGAAATGCCTTGATTAAGGACATATGCACCAGGCAGAGATTTGAACAATCAGCCTTTTATTGGGAGTCAAGTGAATGTACCACTAAACCACAATGCTCCCAGTAAAAAAAAAAAAAAAAAAAAATCATATATATTCTCCCCCCTTATTGACCACTTTTTTTCTTCTTCCCTGTAATATCGTTCATTAGGGTCAAATCAGCCTGCCCCTGCCGTCCATCGAGGTGCTGACCGAGGCAGCAAGTAATGCCAACAGAAGGTCAGCGGTCATCCATGTCCTGGAGTCGACAGTGGTCGGCTGGATCAAGCAAATTAAGGTCTGTATTATTAAAATGCAGAGACTGTCTAGATAGACAGCAAAATCTTGATTACAGCATTTATTGCTGCCAACCATTCCCATTTTGGAGCAATTTATTTTTTCTTTGTCTAAACCAGTGTATGAATCTATATTCCTCTCGTTTTCTAAATAAAATAAATATCTGTATAAAAATGTGCACAATGTGAGGTATTCCTTATTTTTGCCCTTGGAGATTCAGTCGTTTTTGGCATTAAAGGTTAAGAGTGTTCTATGTTGTGCATGTTTTTATCACACATAATGGTTTATGTGGGGGGGGGGGGGGGGGGATCAGGGACATGTTTTCTTGCTATCATATCAGTCATTGTGCACAAACAAAAAACAAGACACGAGACCTCAATGTATTTATGAGTTGTATAGTTGTATTTTGCGATAGGAATGTCTTTGGAATACAAGGGAGACTAATTTTATTACCATCTATCAATTTGTCACCCCATAGCTTGTGTTAAAGCACGAACCCCTCTCTGACCTGCGGGAAAAGTTTGGAGTGCGACCTTTCCCCCTGGACGAGGTCAACCTGTGGCGGCGACGTCAAGAGAAACTTCTCTCCATCAACAAACAGTTAGATTCACCAGTGGCAAGCAACATCCTTCTCAACTTAGATGACGCCAACAGCACTTACTCACACTCCTTCCACAACGTACGCAGGGAGATCGGACAGGTAAAGAAAAAACCAGAAGCAAATATTGTTTATTTTTCAAGTTCAAGTTCAAGTTCAAGTTTTATTTATCTATCTTTTATAAGAAACATTACAAATATGACATGAATATACAGGCCTTAAATTCGTCATTTTTAGGGCAAGGCCAGTTTGGCCTTGAGTACCTCATATTTTTAAGGGCACCAAGGCCAAAATATTTTTACAAAAAGGGCATCGAGGCCAAAATATTTTACAAAAAGGGCATCGAGTATGAGGCCAAAAAAATTGATTCTATTTTTGTTAGATGTCATGTGTATTTTATGAAACTTGTGCGGGATCAATTTCCCATGACTTTTAGCACCAGCTTCTTCACAGAATGTATAGAGGTCTACGGTACATACAAACAAGGCGGCGGCCCGCAAGCCTTAGATTTAGCAGCCAGGAGCAAGGGGCAATTTTTTTTTTAAGTTGCCCCTTGCCCACGGGAATTTACCAGAGCAATGGGCAATTTTCCAAAAACAGAGAGGCCCCTTATCTAATCATAAGTTCAAAGAGAGTTTACAATGTTAATTTCATAATGTGAATAGAACGATCAATTTAATAACTTTTTAATCTTAACAATGTGAACAGGAAAGATTGATTAAGAACATCAAACTTGCACATTAAACAGTATTTTAAAGTAACTAAAAATATTGATGAGCAAATGAATAAATAAATTGTCAATTTCACAAACATCGAAAGTCAGAAGGACTTGGCAAGTTTACCGGGCCGGGTATCCCAAATCGAAATCGCACCTCACACACAAACCTTCCGCCACACTCTCGGTAGTAGGAGCAAATTTGAAGAAATTATCTTTTTAACTGTTGTATAGAAAGGTCTAGATAGGCCTAACTAATGAAATAAGATGTAAAAATGTCATTAGACATTCGACAGCTGAAAGTGACACGCTCAGCTCAGATGCGTTCACGAAACCAAAATCATACCTCGCACACACACTCTCGCCACTTTTGGTGGGAAGCTGTCGGGCTGGAAGTTTGCCAGCGAAACCGATGCACCCTCAGAGATTCGCAGCGCGTAATATTACCGGGACTCGAAACGTTCGTCTTGGGAAGCTGGCGGGGTAGCTTTTTGAAGCTAGGTCGGCTGGTGGCAAAATGAGAGTAACTACGATCGACAACATCGTAGGTGTTCTCAACTTATTAATAAGATAATTCTAAATTCTATTTGAGATAAAATAATAAACTAGACCTACAAACAAACCTCGACAGATCTCTAATGACTATTTCAATGCTTGTTTATTTCTCCATTTGACGATTTGTTTCTTGATCCTGGCCTTCGATTTGTACGTAAATTCTACGTACGTGCGTGCGTCAACAGCATGCACCATGCATATCAAGCGATCGCATGAACGTACGTACGTGCGCTAGCGCATTGCCTATATATAGCTATATAATAACAAAGGGCGCATTTTCACGGCACTTGCGCCTTATTAAAGCACTAAATACGAAGCTAGAAGAGAGCTCGTGGGCGGCAAACTGTTCGTGATTCGTGTATTTTTACTGTTCTAATAATTTATGGGCGCATTTTCACGGAAAACACTTGCGCCTTGCCGTCTAGTTTTAGATGATTATGGGCGCAATTGGTGGTTTTATGAGCGCAAATTAAAAAAAAAGGGCACGTCCAGTTGGAAAAAAAGGCACGACGGCCAGTTTGAAAAAAAGGGCACGGCCTTTTTGGCTGTGAATTTATCTTTTTTTGGGAGGGCACCACGGCCAGTCATAGGGGCATCGACGGCCTGGCCGTCGATGGCTGTCGATTAATTTAAGGCCTGATATAACAATTTAACAGAATATGGCGTTACAATAGAAAGATAAGGTGACCTTGGTTGAAAGCAAGGCTTGTGGATTTAAGGTTCCTCATGAGCAGCTTATGATTATGTCCTTTGGCTCTCTGCAATGTAAAGAATAAGTTCCATACATTAATATGTGTTATTGAATTGTATTATGGAATTTTAAACAAAGTTGATGAAAATAACACTTTATTTGGTTTCATGAATTTTCTGATTCTAGCTTCAGCTTGATACAGTCATCACATAACTGAAAATCTTAGATGTTGTCAATAATTTATGGAACAAAATATCATTGAAATGTCTAATATTTTGTTAATGATCGAGAGCTACTTTAAAAAAAAACATAATAATAATGTGGTTTTCATCATACCTTGCCCCCAAAACCTGTGGGATACGAATTGGTAAATCACTGTAATGTGCAGACTTGCAATTGAATCCAGTGACCTGGGTGATGAAAATACTGCAACTGTTTTGACCGTTTAACTGGTAAAATACTTTTTAAAGAAAAAATCATTAATGTTAGTATCATTATGTATTTTTGTACATGTAGGCTTTAGCAGAGACCAATGAGAATTTGATGTTCCTGGTAACCCTTCTTCCATGGTTTGAACGCCTACATGCAGCCTCTCAACCTAAAGAACTGATGACAGTCTTTCCACCCCTTGTACACACACTCATGCTGGTCTGGTCTCACTCAAGGTAACTTATTGAAAATGGGACTTTGATTAGGTATTTCGTTTAAGTCTTTATAAATGTTTGTTTTTGAAACATTGTTGAGCAAATTCACCAGCATGGTTAAATTATTAATATTTTAAATGATTATTATCAATTCAATAATTCTATGAAACATTAAGAAGAAAAAAGAAGAAGTAATTACCTGTTACACTTTTAATTCTTATGGTTTCTTAGACATGTACTAGCAAACTGAAGTAAAGTTGCATTAACAACAAAAGTTATGATAGTTGTCTGACATATATGACACAGTGATCACCAAAACAACCATATCTTTTCTGTAACATAATTTGTTTCAGTAAGTCTAACCTACAGGAGGGACGAAAGCTTATTTGTCAAACTCTAAAAAAAAAAAAAGTTGACATTAAGAGAGGATCCCCATGAGTCCTGAAATTCTAACTCCAGGGGGTGTTTTACAAAGATCCTGAGTCGAACTTAACTCTAAGTTGCCCTTAAACATTATGAAGAGCCATTTGTAGCCTTAAAATAGGATATATTCAAAAGCGAAAATTCCAGTATTTTAGACTTTATAAATTCCACATCAAGAACATGAAATCTCTTTGATAATAGAGAAAATGAATTATTTGAATCAACATTTTATGCCTTTTAAAGTACCCTTTAAAAATATTTTCATACATGCTAACAGCTTTCCATAATTGTTAAGTCCAACTTAGAGATAAGTTCAAGTTAGGATCTTTGTGAAACACCCCCCCCCCCAGAACCTGCAAATTTCAAATTTTAACAGCGAGCTCATGCATACAAACCCAAAAAATTTCAATA
The DNA here is from genome assembly GCA_035222895.1 of Strongylocentrotus droebachiensis. Classification (NCBI taxonomy): domain Eukaryota; kingdom Metazoa; phylum Echinodermata; class Echinoidea; order Camarodonta; family Strongylocentrotidae; genus Strongylocentrotus; species Strongylocentrotus droebachiensis. The sequence goes on along the minus strand of JAVYIG010002708.1, from coordinate 132,778 downwards.
AAAACCCACCCCCTATGTTAAAGTTTAGTGTGGAGCTCTATACTGATAGGGCATTTTGTGTCAAAGTAGAGGTAGAGGTGTTGTGGTCTAGGGGATAAGTCACCCGACTGCAGATCACAAGGTACAGGGTTCAAGTCCTGCTGCGACCTTAATGTCCTTTGGCAAGATGTTAATCTACATTTGCCACTCTCCATCCAGGTGTAAATGGGTACCTGATATTCTTGAGCGCTAGTTACTTTGGTAGCTCGGCTTTAACCAGGGTAAGATGTGTAAAATCGCCATGAGCGTCAGAGCCTGGCGGATACCGCCGCTATATAAATATCCTTATTATTATTATTTAAAGTCTGTATATTGTATCCTGCATCATAGGTACTATCATCATGATTTTGTGTTCCACAACCTTCTGGAGTTGGTCTCCAATGAGGTGGTAGCAAGGGCACAGTCTCTGGTGGGTGAGAACATCCTCAAAAATACAATACAGGTAAGGTTACATCATGAGTGGGAAGACATCTGTGTGTTGGGTTTGAGTGGTGAACAGGGAAAAATATACACAGGAGCGGAGAGAGATTGATATATACTGACAGTGTTACCTTAGTATTTAGATCCACCTCCACCAACCATATGATATTAAGTTAAAGGAACATTGATCGAAGATGGCGCCTTTTTAGAAAATACCACACGAGCCTCTCTTTAGCAAAGTTTTGATCCAACAGGACTTTTGAAGGCCTTTTCAGCTCTGATTTTACTGCTCTTTGATTTAGTGTTTCCTAATGCCGGACAAGAGATTAAACTCCCCGTCCAAAAACGGTGGATCGATCGAGAAAAAGCAAAGAAAGTTGCCCGTTGATTGTCAGCGATCCAACGCCATGTCTTCGCCAGCCGGCCCCGGCAGCTCCCGGGTGAGTGACGCGGCCGCTGCAGCCCCTGTTTGGTTCATAGAATATGAAAGGCGTTTGGATTCAAAGTTTGATGACCTGCATAAGAGACTGGATTTTCATGAAGCTGCTTGTGAAGAAAAGTTCCAACATCTGGAAAAGGAATTGGCTGCAGCTTTTGATAAGATTGACGACCTTGAGAATAGATCTCGAAGAAACAATCTAATCTTTTTCAACTTCCCTGAAGGTGAGGAGCCTGATTCTGCCAGTGGATGCAGTGAGTTGATTTCATCTTTTTTGGCCTCTATTGACAAGAATCTTGAGCATGTTCAGATCGAGAGGGCTCACCGCACGCCGCCAGGTCCACCATCATCTCGTGGACATCCCCAGAATGGCAGCCAGTACAAGCCGAAGGATCGTCCAATTCATGTTTGCTTCAGTTCGTTTCAAGATCGAGTGAGGGTCCGGAAGGCATGTGTTGCTGCGTTCAAGGAGGGGTTCAAGTACAAAGAGAGATCAAAGTTGTTTGTTGCAGAGGATTTCAGTCATCGCGTTCAGGCTCGCCGTAAAGCTCTCCTGCCTGAGTTAAAGATGTTGCAGCAACAAGGAAAGCGAGCATTCTTTGTATACCCTGCGACAATTAAGTATGTCCAAGATCACCAGCTGAAGGTTCACAAGCCAGGTGTTTGAATTGCAACTGTAGTACACCATAAAAACACTGTGATTATCATAGTGGCTGTCTCGTACAAACCGTCTGACTTTCACAGAAAACTTTTATATTTTACAAGATAACATGCCTTGAACTTAACACGTTTTAACTTGCTGGACACCAGATTAGTTTAGTGATGTCGGTCTTTTTAAACATATTTTGTTCACTTAAACTTTTTTAGGAATTCTCGGGGTGCCCTGGAGGTGCCTTGTTTTTTGGTTACCCACGATTCACCATTGGGGATAATAGTTTTTATTGTTCTTATCCTTGTTGGTACTGGTTCATTATGATTAATTATGAGGCTCTAAGGTTTTCTCATTCTTGCCTCATACCGTTGGCTGCCTTTCCAGTTTGTTTTGTTTTTGGTGGGTGTTTGTGCGTATGCTTTTTTCACTGAGTGTGTGGTGTGTGCCCTTTTCCCAGGGGTCCTTTATCATGAATCAAATTGTGTACATTTTTAGGATATTACTTGTTTTGTCAACTCACTGTTGCTACTCTAGGTTTTTACTGTTATATGATGTTACAGATTAATACTTTTAACTGCAGAGGTCTGCATGACAATTTTAAAAGAAAGAAAGTTTTTAATTTTTTAAGAGAATTTGGGTATGATATAATCTTTCTTCAGGAAACCCACTCTAGGATAGATGATGAGAAGCTGTGGCGTACTCAGTGGGGAGGGGAGGCAGTTTTTGGCAGCTATTGTTCCAATAGCCGAGGTGTGGCTATTTTGTTTAAAGCTTCTTTGAAAATATCAGTCTTATCTTTTCACCTGGATCCTGAGGGAAGATATATTATCCTCCATGTTAATGTTAATGATGTACACTTTATTCTTGTCAACTTATATGGTCCTAACAAAGACTCTCCAGATTTTTTTGTTAATGTTTTTGCTAAGTTAGATGAAATAGGTAACTCTCATGTTATTTTAGCAGGAGATTTGAATATTGCGGTAGGCCCTTTAGATTATGAGGGCTCTAATGCAACCCACTCTAATGCTCGTGCCAAAATTGCTTTTAATATGTATGTAGAAGAACTAAGTCTTGTAGATGTATGGAGAAGAGATCATACTCATGATAAGATTTTTACACGCCATCAGAAAATTCCATTTGTTTCCTCCAGGTTAGACTATATTTTTATTTCTAGTGATTTGTTGAATTGCGTAAAGAAATCTAAAATTGTGACTGGTATTTGTTCTGATCATTGTATGGTAACACTAGCACTGTCACTAAATGATTCACCTCGGGGCAAGGGATACTGGAAACTGAACACTGCACATTTGAAACATTCAGAATTTTGCAATTTCATTAAAGACAAAATTAATGAATTTAAGGAATTTCATGCTGAATGTGATCTAAATCCACATATTATTTGGGATGCATTCAAATGCACAATGGCTGGTCATTGTATGGAGTATTGCAGTAGAAAGAAAAAAGAAAAGAATTTGACTAAGAATAATTTACTAAAGAGTATATCCTTACTTAAAGAAAAAATTGGTTCATTGAAAAAGGATAATAGTTCAAATGGAGAACTGCAAGAATTATATAGCAAATTAGAAGTTGAAGAAGCACAGTTGAATGAACTTCTGGATACTGAAACTGCTGGCTCTATAGTAAGGTCTAGATTAAAGTGGGCTGAACACGGAGAAAAAAGCTCTAAATACTTCTGCAATTTAGAAAAACGGTCCTATGAAAGAAAAACTATACGCCAACTGAAGGCGAACAATGAGCAAATCATCACTGATCCTAAAAGAGTACTTCAGGAAATTCATTCTTTTTATAAAGCTTTATACTCTTCAGAGGTATCTCTTGAGGATAGGGACACTATCAAGGATTTATCGCCCCTTTGAATATACCTACCTTATCAGATGATTCAATTTCTGCTCTAAACAGACCTTTAACCAAAAATGAACTTTGGACTACTTTAAAGAATATGGGAACAAATAAGAGTCCAGGACTAGATGGCCTTCCTTGTGAATTTTATTTAACCTTTTTCAATGATATCATAGATTTATTACTCCACTCTTATAATTATTCCTTTCAAGAAGGAATTTTATCACAATCTCAAAGAAGTGGAATAATCACGCTTCTTCCAAAAAAGGGTAAGGATCCATTGTTAGTGAAGAATTATCGCCCTATCTCTTTACTGAATGTTGACTATAAATTATTAGCCAAAGTTATGAGCTCCCGTTTGAAGTCTTGTATAAATTCTTTGATACATACAGATCAACAAGGGTTTATGAAGGGACGCAACATTGGGGCCAATATTCGGGTTATAATTGATTTAATTGAATATACAGACTATATGAATGAGCCAGCTACAATTATTTTGTTAGATTTTGAGAAAGCGTTTGATAGAATAGAACATGATTATTTATTTTCAGTCTTGGACTATTTTAATTTTGGAGACAATTTTATAAGATGGATAAGGACTTTTTACAATGATAGAACTAGTTGTGTGTTAAACAATGGTTTTATGTCCAATCCGGTTGCAATTAAACGAGGAATATTCCAGGGGTGCCCAATATCCCCTCTTTTATTTATACTAGCTATTGAAATTCTGGCTATTTCAGTACGACACAATCCGGGGATAAAGGGAATTTCAGTTGGCAACTTTGAACAGAAGATAAGTCTTTTTGCAGATGACACAACTTGTTTTTTGAATGGGGAAACAGTTTCCTTTAAACATTTATTTGAAACGTTGACTCAGTTTGCAAAATTTTCAGGTTGTCGCATTAATTTAAGTAAGTCAGATGCAATTCATATAGGAAAGCTGAAAGGCAGTACAGTTATTCCACAAGATGCATTAGGGTTGAATTGGAAATCAAAAACGTTTAAGGCTTTAGGAGTGGTTTTCTCATTGAACACAAAAATGCTTTATGAACTGAATTTTGTTCCCAGACTTGTCATTATAGAACAGATTTTAAATTGTTGGAGGCATAGAAGCCTATCCTTGTTGGGCAAAATTGCTGTTGTAAAGTCGCTTTTACTCCCCCAAATGTTATTTTTGTTTTCAGTATTATGTATTGACCTGCCAAACTCTTTCTTTAAAAGATTAAATGGTTTGCTTTTTAAATTCATTTGGAGCAATGGCAATGACAGAGTTAAGAGAGATATATTATGCAATGATTATGAAGAAGGGGGTCTAAGGATGATTAATCCTTTAGTTTTTGCACAAGCGCAGAAAGTTTTGTGGATGGCTAAACTATTAGATGATAAATATGAAAGTTGTTGGAAAACAATAGAAATATATATTCTTTCTACCTTTTGTGATGACCATCTTGCCCTTTTTAAGGCAGATGCCCCTGATTCGGTTTTGGCAAAACTTAAAAATTGCCAGTTAACAGCGTCTATTAAGACATGGTATTTATATAGGCAAGAGATGAAAAGAGAACTAGGTTTATGTCAGTTTCATTTACAAGATTTTATTTGGTGGAATAGAAATGTAAGATTGCAATATAGAACACATTTTTTCTATCCAGTTTGGTATGAAAGGGGTATTCATTCCATTTTTCAATTACATAATGGTTTTGGTAACCCCAAAACATTTGAAGACCTCGTAATTGAGTTTGACATTCCTATTAGAGACCAAAAAAAATATGACTCCCTCATGAATGGCATATTTTTGGAGTGGTTTGATAATTCTCTTAATGTGGATGAGAATATATTTAATCAAATTTTTAAAGATCTATTAAGTCAAAAGAAAATGTCTAAGTATACATATAATATTTTGCTGAAGAAATATAGTTGTACTAATGCCAAAAGGGAGAGTAAATGGGAGGAACTATTTGGCCATCAACCCAAAGAGAAGGATTGGTCGATTATTCATACGAGTAACTTTTGTTGCACGATTGAGACTCAGTTAAGGAGTTTTTATTTCAAAATTTTCCATAATGCTATTGGTTTTAATGCATTTTTGTTCAAGATTGGGAGAAAGGAGTCTGCTAATTGTTATTTTTGCTCAGATTTTCCAGAAACTTTAGATCACTTGTTTTGTGACTGTAGGAGAGTTGTACCACTGTGGGAAAAATTGGTGGATAAGATTAACACTGGCACTGATCACAGTTATAATCTGACTTTGTCAAAATTTAATTTTTTGTTTGGGATACAGTCAAGGGACAAATACGCCTCTTGTATAAATTTTCTCTGTTTATGTTTAAAATATTATATTTACTCATGTAGGTTTCAGGGAAAAGAACTTATTTTCGAAGCATTTGTTTCAATGGTAAAGTTCAAACAAAAAATAGAATATAAAATTGCCCAAAAGAAAAATAAGTTACAAGTCCATTTTAAGAAATGGTCTATCAAGTTTAACTGAAATTTAGGAGTAGTCTTGCAAAGCTCTGTTGTCATTAACATCTTCATTGACTTTTTGAAATGTAAACTTGCCCTCTGGGAAAGTATGTGAGTGTGTGTGTGTGTGTGTGTGTGTGCATGTTTATGGGTGCATGAGTGCGTGCCTGTTTTGTAGTTTTAAGATGATATTATATTTTATATTGCTGCTTTTACTCTGTTAATTTTTCAAAAATACCAATAAAAACAGAAAAAAAAAAAAAAAAAAGTTAAAGGAACATTAGACTTCTTTTCGTAAAAGATATAAGGTTCGGGCTTTGGTAGTGAAGGAGTTGTAGATTACGATAAGTTTCAGTGTTAGGTACAGTCTTGTGTCTTAAAGTTTAGGTTAGAATTTGATTGCTTGAAATGGAATGCAAAGCCTCTGTAGCCGGAGCATATGTTGTACAACTGGTTCAAGCAGATGATTAAGCGCCATTAAAATGTTATTAGAAAGATAGTTATGAGTGTGTATAACCATGATTCGTCTTTGAGCTGACTGTACACTAAATAATCATGTATGTTGTTGAATACAGTCTTATGCAGGCTTGAAGGAGGCACTCAAGGTCTGCGCAGCTTATCGTGGAACGTACCTGGACAACAAGGATAAAGCTGATGAACTCAACGCTGAAAGGGTCTCAGAGACAGCCGAGGCAATGTAAGTTTGCTTTTCATTTTAAAATCTTTGATAGAACTGCCCGCATTGATTTCCAGACCCTTTTACTGAACGGTTGTACGTTTTGTGCTGCACAAAGATTCAATCAGTTTAATTTTGGCCATTACAAGTGGTGGGTTATTGATGTAGACAAATGCTCATGTACATGTACCTGTTACTGCTCATTTTATGTATGTTAATTACCAAAGAAAAAAGATGTCTCAATATTGTCTGACAGTGAAGTCTAGGTGGTAAACGGGTTTACTTGCGTAATTTGAATACTAGGACACTGCTAATGTTTAAATTTCACAGATAGGACATACATGACCTATTCATAATTCCTGCAGAGTTCTACAGAATTTGATGTTGGCTGCAAAAGGGATATAATATATTTAATGAATTCTTTTTTACTAAATATTTATCTTCAGGAACCTGAACCCACCCAAGGGGGTGCTCTACAACAGCCGCCTCTACAGCGGGGCTCAGAAGCGCCCTCCGACCCGACAGTCAGCTACAGAGGTGTGGCGCGACACCAGCACCAACAGCGCAGTGGTGATCAACGAGGATGAGTGGAGCGATTCGCCATGGCCTCCAAGAAACGCTCCTTGCTTTAACCTGCTGAACAGCTTCATGGAGAGGTGAATATCCTTTCTCTTGTCTTCAATCCATTGTCTTAGCCTCCTTGACTGTATCAAGTTGGGGTAAATATCTTTCTTTTTGGCCTCCAAGGAATACTCCTTGCTTCAACCTGCTTAATAGCTTCATGGAGAGGTAAATATACTATCTCTTGTCTTCAATCCATAGTCTTAGCCTGATAACTGTATCAAGTTGGGGTAAACATCTTTCTTTTTGGCCTCCAAGGAATGCTCCTTGCTTCAACCTGCTGAACAGCTTCAAGGAGAGGTTAAAGACCCTTTTGTCTTAAACCTGAAATGGCCCGGTGGTTGGGGAGGAGGGGCTGGATTCCACCCCTGGATGTTTGCTGTAATATGCTAGAAGATAATTTTTTTGCACTACAAACTATTATAACTTTACATCCCAGGGAGTTGAATCCGCATCTTCATCATGAGCTGAGAGAGAGAGAGAGAGAGAGAGAGAGAGAGGGAGAGAGATAAAATAACCGGGCTTTTTTATGTCGGGTTCAGTTCAGCAATGTTCTTTGTTCTGTCACTCTCTTCTGTCATCAAATTTTTTTAATTCATTTGAGAATGGAGCCTTCTATACCATTATCAGTGTTGATAATAATACTTCTTTCTACTTAGGCACTCTTTTAGAATCTTCCATAGAAAAAGAACAAAATTAATCAGAGGTGATTTTATGTTTTTCTTCAAAAAGCTGTAAAACGTGATTTTGAAAGTTGAAAGGCCTGTTTGAAACAGGCAGTGAATGGGTATACTCTGTTTAATGTCATACAATTAGAATCTATAAGATGTTCATTATCACAGAAATGGACAAAATGCACACATTTAATGCCTCTAATAATTCTCCTCTCCCCTGCATTTATTTGCTTACATTTTAAGTTCTCCATAAGTTGGTTCTAACCTCATTACATTTCGCCATCTCTTTCATCCTCCAGATGCAACGACCTACTAGAGCTGGTCCAGACCACCCGGCACTTCAACCTCCTTCAGAAGGCCGCTGAAGTGGGCGGGGCCGGAACCAAGAGCTTAGATGCCCTCGTCAGAGAGATCCATCTGGAGTTTACGACCTCGATGGATCACTTCGGGTCAGAGGTCAAGGATATCTTGGACATCACAGAGAGCCAGGCCTTTGAGAGGGCTTTCTTCATGTTCAGATCGGTCGTAAAAGTAAGATTAAGATTATTGGTCTTAATATGTGTCAAAGCGTCTGAAGTTTAATTGCTTTTGAGTCTTTGGTTTAACTGCAACTGTTTAATGCGGGACTTCACTACTTGTAGCTGCTTGCTACCATCACTAGAACATTTTAAATCAAGACTGAAAACTCACCTGTTCATGTAGTATGTATAACAAAGCATGTACGAGCTCTTGCAGCACAGTGGAATATATCCACATAGTTATTGCGCTTTACAAATGAGTATATTATTATTATTATTATATGTGGATAAATCACCAAGCTTGAGTGATTCATCTCTTGCTTCTTTGTATTTCACCTAGGACCTTGAGAGACGGTTAGCCAGTGTCCTGCGGCAGAGCTTCTGCCAGTGTCCCTCCATCGGTTCCCAGCTGCGTCTCCTGGAGGTCTTTGAGGGCGTCAGCGGCCGGGAGATGGTCCAGGAATACCTGAAGGACAAGGACCGGGCCCTGATCAATTCCTTCACCAACGAGTTGATAGCCGTCCGGACCATGTTCATTGCCAAGTCTAGCGAGCCCCCGCTCCATGCTAACCTGCCACCCATCGTCTGCAAGCTGACCTGGGTTGGAGCACTCAAAAAGCGGATCAAGGTGAGTATTTCTTTTTTATATTGCATGGTAATAGTAATAGTAGTAGTGGTGGTTATTTTACCTGACTGCTAAGAAAGCATAAATGTTTGTTAGTAAGCAACCAAAGGAACGACAGCTTTAGGTCCTCTCCGAGGGACCTGGTAATGAGGATTAATGCCTTACCAAAGGGCACTAGGGAATCGCCTTGGTTTTGAACCGGGGTCGCAGGATTACGAGATCACTGCTCTACCGACTGAGCTATGACGCTTGTATGTCTCCCATTATTACAATTATAATGAACCCTTTCTAAAGGCTCATTCACATCTGCTGCACCAACCCACTACTTTAAAAAAAATGTTGCAAGCAGTAATTTTTACACCAAGAAACTTCACAAGTTGCAAAAACATAGTGTTGCGTCAAGGGTGATTCATTTATCTCACTGCATTAATCTTTTGGGAATCTAAACCACTCACAAATTTGCAAACATTTCATGCATGTAAAAATTGTTGGTTTTACAATTTTCTTCCTTATAGACATCTAAGGGGTTGTGCCAGTGTTATATTTTTTATTATAAATGCCCCCCCCCCAAGAAACAATCCTGTCCCATTCCCTATTTTATAATGAGATTGTCCATTTTGTGCACAGGAACCCATGGCAAAATTGAAGAGGGTCAGTCCACACTCTCTGGACGGGGATGCTGGCTGGCATCTGAGGGACATCTTTAATGACTCAATGACCGAACTGGATAAGTATGAAGAGAAGAGTGTGAGTGATTGGCAGAGGATGCTACACAGTGAGCTCAGGGATAGACTCAAGCAGCCATTACTGGTAAGAATTTTACAGACTGGAATTTGTTTTTAGTTGGACTTTATAGTGACTTTATAGTGAGCTAGAAAATTGTGTTTGTAATTTGTATTACTAATGAATGAGAATTTGAAGAAAGTATGATAGACATTGAGACTACATCATGAGCTTGCCTTCAGTAACATTTATATTGTGGTAACTATGAATTTGCAGTTTGCTTGTAACCTAGCTTGTCTGCAGAGAGCCAGTGTGAAATCTCTGCAATAAAGTATGACTTAATGCCCTTCTGGCTGTCTGTGCAGATGACCATACTTTTGTAGTTTGAAATGGCCATTTTCCGATTGCCATAAGACTATTATTAATTATATCATAATGACCAATAACTCTTGCAGACGGCTGAAGACTACGACGAGGAGACCGAACTCCGACCCCAGGTCCTGCACGTGAACCTTGACCCCGAGTTGCTGCTCCTCCTCCGTGAAGTCCACTACCTCGCCCAAGCACCCTTCAACGTCAAGCTCCCCGACGGTGTCAGAGAGCTCCTGAGGCACACCGACGGGGCGACGCTACGCACCACAGCTGCCAGGCTGGAGACCATCGTGTCCAAGTATAACCAGGCCATGAGGTCCATTGTGGACTTTGAGAGACCCCTGTTTGAGAGGAAGCTAGGCAAGATTGACCATGTAAGTCTCACTGGGTCTGCTGTCTATACTGTATTTAAGTGTATGTTCATGTCTTTGGGTGTATGAGTTCAGGACCCTGTCTTAAAAAGAGTTAAGATTGATCCAAAACAACCATAAGTTCTCCAATCGATCGCAAGTTGCAGTCTCGTATCTCTTATGTACATAGTTATGATTGATATCAATCGCAAATAAGTTATGATTGAAATGAAATCTTTGTAAGACGGGGCCCAGATGTTAAAGGTCACAGGATCATTGATTGTTTGAACATGCATGGGCACAGACAGGCACATTGAAGAAACAGTCACATTTATTAAATGTGACCATGATGTATAAATATACAGGAAAGATTGCCCTTGTACCTCTTTGTGGACTTTCACTCCTGTTTTGGAAGCGTCTCATCTTTGTGTCATATAATTTTTTGATTTTAATAATTGCATGTTTTATTAACTGAAGAAAGAGGAAGGAGGAAGAGAGAAATTGTAATTCAAACGTTATGGTATAATAATGCTAATATTTCTTTGGTAAAACAAATTTACTATTAAATACCAGCCCTTTAACATTGCTCATTAACATAACTACCTTACAATTTAATTGCTGTGGTAATGGTAGGTATAGGTGAGAATGATACTGTTTATAACTCATAGTACCATAATCTAAATAAAAATCAACTTAGATAGAAGTAAACCGCTGTAAATGTCATACTTATTGACCCTCCTTCACTATTGCTGTCTCAACCAGCTGTTGGAGCAAGGTCTGAGTCACTACACCTGGAAGACGACGGAGAGCGCCGATTTCATCGAGCTCGCCTCGTCCCTGGTCGGAGCTGACCTCCACCGGACGCTGGCCATCGTCCAGTCAAACTGCCAAGAGATGGTAGAGATAACACAAAAGTGGTCAAGCGGGGCTCTGGATGTCTATGAATGCAGGGCACCGATCGTCAGCTATTCCATGGATAAGTTGCTGGAATGGCAAAGGTAGGTCAAATAAGATAAAGACAAGAATGCAAGGCAGACAGAAGAAAACGGTAGAGAGTGAGAGATATTAAGAGAGAGAGACACACACACACACACACACACACATGTCCACACTATCATACATACATATAAGCAGGAGGATAGACAGAGGGGCAGACTGGAAAATTGATACGAGAGGGAAGAAAGGAGAGAGACAGAAGGTGGAAAGGGGAAAGAAGGAGGGAGAAAATTTTGAGAATTGAAAGATAGAGAGCTAAAGAAGAGTAAGGACAGATAGAGAAGATAAAGAAACATGGAAGGAAAAGCAAAGAAAAGAAACAGACCATCATTTTGTTCAGATAATAATTACAGGGATACCAGTTTTCAGGCAATAGCCTGAATTCAGGTCCTGGAAGTTATTTTCATACCATAGTTTAGGCTTTTTTGTGTACAAACTAGCTCATTCTAGGTGATTTTCAGGCCCTCTGATCAATCCTAACTGGCATCCCTGTAAATTGATAAACTGAAGAAAACCTCCTAGAATCTCTTCTGTCAGAAATGCTGTTATTTATGACAAACAGTAATTTAGCTAAAATGGTTGAAATGTAATAGTTCATCACTATAATCAGATCACCTTTTATAACAAAGTGAAAATAACATTTTAGACATCATTTCATGCATGCAAGATTGTTTTCTCTAGTAATCATGTACCATTTGAAACTTTGACTATCCACATTGATCTATAGGTACCGGGCATGGTGGCTCAGGGTTAGAGCGTCCGCCTCATGAACAGGAGGTCGTGGGTTCGAACCCCGGCCGAGTCGTACCAAAGACTTATAACAATGGGACCTTTTGCCTTCTAGCTAGGCACTCAGCATATTAGATTGGAGAAGGGTAGTAATAACATATTATGTTATGCAGGGACCGCTGGAAGAGCAGTATTATACCTGAAGTGGCTACTTTGGGTAAATAAAACGTTATTATTATTATTATTATTATAGGTCCCTGAATGAAGAAATGGAGAGGCTTATCAAGCCCTCCGGTCTACGGATCCACGCCATGCTGCAGAACTCGTTCGAGGTGGTCCAGATCAGTCGGGCTTCTCCTGCATGGGAGGAGTACGTGGACCACATCGATGCCCTGGTCCTGGACGGACTCAAGCAGACCTGTCTGAAGAGTCTGAGGTCCATGCTCAACACCCTGGTCCTGGCAAACGTGTCTGAGGTAAGGATGATCTACGAATCATGTCTTTCAAAAAGCTAAGCAGGGAAATCTCAACTTCTTTTAAATATGTTCTTGATATTCTTGTTCGCTCTTCTTTTCTACTGCCCTCATATAAACATGTAGATATAGATTAGAAGTGTACTTCTCTTTTGTCCTTGGTTATATCAATGTTCGATGGTGATTTTTTTTGTATAAGTATTGTTGATCTGTTTATGTATTTCAATTTGGTGGCCCCTTTTTTATATGCCCTGCTTTCTCCGGGGTCACCAAACTATCATTGTGTACTTCTAAATTTTTGATGTAACTTCTTTTGATTGTATATATATATATATTGATGGTTGAACAAATAATGAATTGAATTGAATTGAACTAACATTTTACGAGTCTCTGGAAATCTAACGCTATCAATGTGATATATTTTTACATTTTCCCGTCTCTTTCTCTGTGTTTCAGACTGAAGAGCCTAACATCCCCATCTTGACCATACGCATGGAGCTGGTGGAGAACACAGTGACCTACACCCCTCCCCTTGACCAGAGCACCGCAGTGACCAGCGTCCTGGAGAACGTCAACCGATGGCTGGAGCAGTTCAGGGCTCGAGGGGCACTGGTCAAGATGCTTAGCCCGCTGGCAGAGGTGAGAGGACATCCAAAGTCTTAAGTTGCCTTTGATGTTGTTTATGGATACAGTTGCGCATTTCTTTACCGAACTAGTTAAAGATGATGGTGGGTTAAGGCCTAGTTTAAAGCCTGTCTGTACTAGTTTGACCAGGGGGGATTAGACCTCCCTGCAAGGTCACTGACAGGTGGTCATCTCATCAAATCAGCTCTCAATTAACATAAGAAAAAGAGGATCATGGGGGACCAACAATAATGAACATGCACCGATGAGGCATTGTTTGCTATATAGAGGGCACAAGTAGCTATAAGTAGTGCAGTGGGGCTTTAAGTAGAGTTTTAAAAGGTGTTAAGATATAAGTCAACCATTTGTTAAGCCTTCCTGCAAACCAGACTGTCAATAGAATATAGGCCCTCAGCTCTCAGCTCTCAGTGATCTTTAATATGCTTTACTGACATTGGCTCTATGCTGGATTTCATCAAAGATGTTTTAAGGTTAAGGTTGCGATTGGGTTTAAGGTTAGAGTTAGGATTGACCCTTGAGCATGTGTCATGCAATGGGGTTCTCACATACAGTTTTATTGCCATGGTAGTTAAGAGTTGAAGCCACTGAAAAACCACTGATTTTTTTTAGCTTTGCTTCATGTGTGTAGAATGTTTTATCATTGATAGCTTACAGGATAGTTTCATTGCATGAGATTGCAGTTGAAGTAAAATGCAAAACATGGATCTTGCTTTGGTAATGCCAACAACTTGCATTCATACCAGTGACATGTACATTCCTTTTATGGTTAACCTCAATTTGACCCTTTTATTGGAATGCATGATACAGGGGTCATTACAAAGCAACATTTACATCATGATTGTATTTTCCTGACATTTGTTTTTATCTTCTTTGTTTACAGGGAGGATACAAGGATTACATCAGTGTAGACGATGAGGTCATTGAACTTTGTGAGAAGATCATCAGTCTGGTCAGAGAGAACAGTGAAGAATGCAAGGTAAGATGTAACAAAAGATCCTACAATTCTTGTTGATTATATAATAATAATAATAATAATACATGAGATTTATATAGCGCCATTATCCATTCTAATCAAATGCTCAAGGCGCTTCAAAATATTAGTGAACACATTACATCATGACAAAGGAATCATGTACATTTACATAAGAAAGAAAGCAATTCAAATATGAATGAATGCCTGTCTTCAAAACGCAATATGATTTGTTAAAAAGACAAATCAATGTTTTGTGTAGTCACTTGCTTTTTGTTGTTGAAAACACTTGCATTTTGGCCTTTCTTTACTTTAGAAATAAAATAGAAAATCAATAAATGTAGCAGTGTTGGTAGTGCCTTGATGCTAGGCCTTGGTCTTAATGTGCCTTGGGAACTATTTGTTCCATGCCCTGACCTTAGCCTTAGGCATAGGTGCCTTACTTAGCTTTGGCTTTGTCCTTGAGGGCCAAAGTCTTGGCCTTCTTTGGCCATTGACTACCACATTGAATGGTAATCGTTTAAAAATGGATTCCGGGTTGTGTCTAGCCAATGTAAATGGGATATGTCATTTCCCGAGTCCAAGTGGCATATATATAGAAAAAGCTGGCAGCATTTGTAATTAAAAGCTTAGTAAGAAAATGAGTTGGGAAGCCATTTTGGAAAAAAAGTATTCTCTTTTTTCTTTCAAGAAATCCTTTTCTAAACCTGTGTAATAAACTCATTATATACAAACAATTTATCATTTACAAATGATTCAACTGCAACTGCAATCAGTCAGTTTTGATGATCCAAATTTATCAATTACAACTGATACAATTATTTTTCTTATCTTACAGAAACTCCTGGAACTCTTCAAAAGCTACACCTTCCTATGGATGCATGACATCAACGAGACATTCGATGAGTTCCTTCATGGCCGCTTGACCCCGAATCCGCTACGTAACCCTGAGAAACTCAGCCCGTCTGCACGCCTGAGGTCAGCTGCCTCGGAGCGCTCGGTCAAGTCTGCTCACAGTGGAAGGTAAGATTTAGGATAATGATAGGAGTTTTAGGAAGACTGGCATCTTTGTTCTTTGTTCAGTAATTGTTTAAATAGTAATAATGAGGATTAATGATAATAATGGATATATTAATAGCACTCATATCCACCACACAAGCTGCTCAAGGCACTCCAATATAACTGGGACTCCAGTCATTTTTTTTTGGTGCTCATAGTATTCAAAGAATTTACAGCACCTCTTCTTACAATCTTTTAATATTATAGAAGCATAGGCCTGAATGTCAGAGGCAGATGAATATTGAACGATCCAAAGTCACCCAATTAACAATGTATTGCGCTCAATCCCTTTTAAATGGTTATCCTTATTAGGTTTGTGTTCAATGTTTTGTGGAAGTCGGACATTAAGCTACCAGTTTAACAAATCAATGATTGTACTGTACAGTGCATGTATGTAGTTCAAAACCTGGACCCTGTTTCATAAAACTTGTTATCAATGCTAAATTTCTATGACAAATTAACTCTCAGCCAATCAGATACCATGATTTAAATAGCTTATAACAGTTATTGTAACTTGATATCACGTTTTATGAAACAGGGCCAAGGAGAAGTCCTTTATAGTCATTGGTTTCAGGGCCTAGACATGATAATGTTGATGATGATCCACAGCACTTGAATGAATGATGGTTCCATTTAGCTGTTTCAAACAATCAAAGGCGCCCGCTCCTCCCAGTAGTTATGGACTACACATTTGCTTGAAAAAAAGGGTTTTTAGGGCTGACTATTCAGCTTTTTAGCTTGATGGTGTTCCAAGGAACAAGAGGGAGGGAGTTCCAGATGCATGGAACAACTGAAGAGACGGCATAGACATATGTATTTGAAGGCATTGCAAAATTACTGGATTTTAATTTTTTTTTTTTTTTTTTTTTTTTCAGGGCAAGTTCTGCCTCTAACTACAGCATCAGTCATACAGGAGCCATGGGAACGGCCGAGAAGGCTTTCCTCTCACCCAAGGATGAAGACGAGGAGGTTGACGTGCCATCCCTTGACCTGTTTGATAGCGAGATTGACATATACATGGTGAGGGGAAATACATAATACAGTGAAACTTGCTTTAGTGACCTCCTGTCTACAAAGACCAGCTGTCTATAAAGACCACATTTTTGGTTTTCCTTGAAAATGGTTTCTCATTGAAACATGAGAAACCATTTTCAAGGAAAATCACTAAAGGAACCTGTCTACAAAGACCACCCATCTACAAATACCACTCTTTGTAAAACGGGGCCCTGTTTGCCATTCAAAGCCATTTTGGGAAAATAGCATACAGACTTCAATTTGATTATATTTGGTTTATTCTGTTTTATTTCAGACTGCCCGAGATGAGATTGTTGCAGTGGTAGACCAGCGTGATGTGGGCTGGACCCGTTGTGACCTGGAACCAATCAAGCAGGTCCTGACGACCTATGCAAGCAGGTGGATGTGGACCTTCACCAAGTATCTCTCAGATCAGGTAAACATTACAGAACTTTTGTAACATTCAGTTTTAGATCCTTTCGTGATGGTATTTAGGCATTACATCGTCTTAAAGGAAGTGTAGACTGATGAGGCTACGTGTCCTTCCCGTGGCCGACTCGGGGCCAATGTGGTATAATACGACTATGGACGATGCGACCGCAGCAATCACGTGCATGCATCATACATGAATCCGAAGCGTGAGGAGAACTTCGCTCTGTTTCGCGAACGCTGACCATGTAGAGATTAATTCACTGACTCCTGTTAACCAAGTCCATTCGTTTACGTGCAATACTTAACATAATTATTCTACATTCTATTCTCATTTCCTGTAGGTGACTGCGCTTCTCCAGGATCTGGACTTCTTCCTGAAGCGCATTGAGCCTGAGATTGAGTGTATCTCAGGAGAGGAGAGAGATACCGCCTCCTTCATGAAGATGATGCGTATATTCAATGAGGTACGTTGATTAATCTAGCCATTCTTTTGGACGTCTGTACACCTTTTGATAGATGTGAGTGATTATCTCTTCTGCAGAAAGGACAGTCACATCTACGAGACCAACACCAGCTCGACACCAGACCGACGTAAACATTATGTTTCCCCAAACTCTAGATTCAAGATTCAAGATTTATTTGATTCAATACTTACGACCTTACGGCTGAACTTTTACTGAATTTACATATTAAAAAAATATAATCAAATTTTCCCCCTGATGCTCACCATAGGTCTCTGCTAAACAGCAGGAGATGGACGGTCAGTTCACCGCCATGAACAGAACGGTCCTGCTCCTCAAGAAGTATGGCCAGGCCCTGCCGGAGAGGACCAAGTCCCTCTACGACGCAGCCCCTGGCCGCTGGAACAACCTCAAGACCAAGGTCTCCCTGGCCAAGCAGAGACTTGGACCTAGAATCCAGGGAGAATCAGCCAGCATTACAAAGGTAAGATTCCACATAGCTAGTATGTTCCTGCTCAGAATATGATACCTCTATTCTTGAAGATGTCCTGTGATTGTAGACTCGACTGTAAAATATTTCCCGATCAAAATATTCAAAATCAAATCGAGAACAAAAAGAATTTACCCTAGCTTTGTCAGACAACTGGTGAGGAAGACTGCTATGTATTCGCTGGGGAATATCGACAGTTCTCTGCACTCACTAAAACAAATATTTAATGCTTCAAACAGTTATAGTATAGGCAGTCATTTTTTTAGTTTAAGAAAAGTATATATTGTATGAATCAAATGATTGTAGTAATGGTAGTAATGGTGCCAATGATTCCAAGAAAAGGAAAAGATTCAACATTGTCACCATACACAATGTTAACCTACATTTTATTTTGGGGAAAAGAACAAAATAACATGCTTGAATTTGGTTTATGAAATAACTTTTTACTTTAACCAAAACACACAGAAAGATAATATAAATGTAGTGCGTAAAAGAATTAAACTGTGTCTCATATTAACAATGCCAGCATTTCTTGATTATAATTGTATCATTGTAGGACCTTGCTGAGTTTGGTGAGCGAGTGGAAGCATTGAACTCTGCCCTGGCTGCGTCCGAGGTCTACACCTGGGAGTGCTTCCTGGACGATGCCTTCTCTGAGATTGACAAGTTTCAGAGGAAGCTGGAGGAGCTGGACAATGAAGCACAGGTAAAGTGTGTGTGTTTATTGGGTTTTTTAAAGACGTGTATCAATCAGATATGATTATTTTTTGCGTCTGGGGACTGACCTTTAAACGTCACCATCTGAAAGACGTGACTCAGTTTCGAACCTGCGGCCTCGGCTGAATCAGTTTGTAACTTTCATTACTAGCTGGATTACAGGCGCACGCAACAACGCCCACTTAAATATCAATGCAGACATTACAGAAAATAAAAAACACATTCTACTAACAATGAATAGCTATTGACCTCTAATATTTTGTGGTATATTTGTTGAAGAAAAGGTTGAATGTGAATGTTGAAGGTGAATGTGAAGGTTGATGGTTGAGAAGTTGAAAGTGACTTCTAAACATGCATGATTAAGTATCGATAAAGACATTACATAGTAGATTCTGAAATATAAGACACATTCTACTAACAATTAATAGCTCTTGACCTCTAATATTTCATGGTATATTTGTTGAAGAAAAGGTTCATGGTTGAAGGTGAATGTTGAAGTTTGATGGTTGAGAGGTTGAAGGTGAATCCTAAACATGCATGAAATGCTACCGCCGATTCATTTCAAATCATCCTTTTCTTTTTGAATGAAATTTGTTTGAGTTTTAGGTGTCATGATTGACTGCAAAGAAAGAGCCTGAAAAAAGCAACTAGTTTTTAAGAAAATGTGTATAATTGTAATGAGAGATATAAGCACAAAAATATGTAAATTGGAATTATGATGAAAACCATTATTGTAGGTCATTTTTTACTAGTTTGATGATCGAGGAGACCCAAGAAACTTGATTTACCGGTAGTTATATATTTTGTTTATTTAAGTTTATGTATGAATTTGAGATGTACATAATTGTTATTCCCAAACAATCCCAAATGGACATCAACAGCTTTTAAACCATTGGCCGAGGTAAAATATATGTTTATTAGACAAAATGATGTCAGGCAAGCTTGCACAATATGTATGATGCAATTTTGTTTCATGTTTTGTAGAGAAAGCTAGGGCCCAAATATATCAGCCACATGAATGTACAATTGCTTTGCATGAGTATTTGTTGATTCGCATATTCTGTTAATGTGCAGTTGCTTTCATTTGTGTTTTTGGTCAATGTTTAATCTGCATTGCTTTGAAAATATAACAAATGAGTATTTTGTACATTAAAAAAAAAAGCCTAACTGGTATACGGTAAAGAAAGGCATCAGGTTTTATTTAAATGGTAGGAAATGCTTTTATTGTAATAGCTTGCTACTTTGGCAATACAGTTGAAACATGAACTCCAGCATTTATTAGCACATATCGCACTTATATTTTTGCATGTTCTGTTTTATTTTTTAAATTGCTTTTGATACATATTTTTCATGACAGATTGAGGAAGTGACATTTACGCTCAATTGCTGCTGTGGCAAATTGAGTGTCCATCCATAGCACCTTTTCTAAGTTTTGTTACTGTCTGCATGATTATGAAGTATTATTTTTTCATTAAATGCTAGATTCATGCAGTAGCCCAGGAGAAATGAAGTAAATATCATTAGTGAACCAAGAACAAATTTTATTCTAAGACATAAAAATTACATTTAGTATCTGCGGCATTGATTAAAAATGCTATGGTTGACATGAGTTCTAAAGATTTCCTTTCATTAAAGCCCCACTGCACTACTTATAGCTACTTGCGCCCTCTATATAGCAAACAATGCCTAATCAGTGATCATTGGTCCCCCTTGGTCCCCTTTTTCTTATGTTAATTGAGAGCTGATTTGATGAGATAACCACCTGTCAGTGACCACGCAAGGAGGTCTAATCCCCCCTGGCCAAACTAGTGCAGATGGGCTTTAATCCTAAAGTTGATGTACATGTATGACCTTTATTTCTACGCTTTGCGCTCTTTCTACGTTCCTACATTTTCATTTTTTATTTCTACACCGTTCTTTGTCATTGTAGGACTTGATTGAACTTCAGGATCTGTTGGAGACAGCTGTAGTGAACTTCACCATCTTGCCAGAGTAAGTTGATGACGTAATCCAGGGGGGTGTTTCACAAAGACTAAGATCTGACTTTAATAGCAAACAAATATAAGCTGGTGATGCACATATAAATGTATGGATAGATATTGAAGTAGCCTAGGTTAATTATCACGAAAATCATGACCCATGGCTATGTATCTGTCCATGTCATTCACAAAAAGTAAGAACCATTTATAATGCAACCAAAACATCCAGGGGGGTGTTTCACAAAGACTAAGATCAACTTTAAGTTGGACTTAACTATGGCAGGCCATTCATGCCACTGCTTGTTCTGTTAGAACTCTATAGGAACAACAGTAGCAAAACAAATGGTGAAGAATAAAAATATGAATAATACACAAATTAAAAAAAAATGAGAATCCAAATATCATGCCATCTACAGTAATCTATCCTATTGTCCTGCTTGTTTCTGCAATAGTGCGAAAAGTGAAATTATCTTGTTTTGTTGTGTTAGGTGCCGTCATGAGCTACACAACCTGCATGAGGTCTGGGACACGGTGAGAACTCTACAGGAACAACAGCAGCAAAACAAAATCAAATTCACAATCAAATGAAAAAAATGAAAGTCAAAATACATTTCCATGTACAGTTAAATCTCCAAAAGTTCTGCTTGTTTCTGCATTAGTTCCAAATGTAAAATGATCTTGTTTTATTATGTTAGGTGCCGTCATGAGCTACACAACCTGCATGAGGTCTGGGACACGGTGAGAACCTTACAAGAGCAACAGCAGGAGTGGAAGCAGGAGAGATGGCAGACCATGAACACCAAGTACCTCAGGGAAGCTACCAATGATCAGCTAACGACTGTCAAGACGTTACCTGATGAGACACACAGCTGGGATGTGACCAGAGGCCTAGAGGAATCGATTCTGGTCATCCAGGTGAGATAGCTTTGTGTATCTTAATGTAATTATATAAAAATATAATGCTCCTGTTGTATTGAAGCTCTTGAACCAAGATACATGTATGCTCTGGCAACATTTGCCACAGGTATCATTTTGTTAGAAATATACGGTTATAGGTCAAGATGGGAAGCAGTTTCAATTTAGTTTAAGCATTAGGGCAAGTGGTAGTTTTATAGGAATGGGTAGGTTTTGGGGTTAGGTTTAGGGTTAGGGTTTTGGGATGGGGTTAGGGTTAGGGTTGTTGGATATGGTTAGAGTTGATTTTAGGGTGAGGGTTAGGTGAAGTGTTTGGTCAGTGTTGAAGTAGGGAATTCTGTTAGTGTAGAATATACACACCATTGACCAACTGTTGACAGAGATTGTGTCGTACAAACATAAATCAAGCACAAAGTCAAAACACTTTCATGAAAATAAAGAAAACTGATCTTAAGCATCTCTGAGACTCATGGAAATGATAAACCTTTCTTCTCCAGGCTTGTTTTCCTTTAATTGAGGATCTCAGTATTATGTAAACGTTGGGGAAACACACCATGGAGTAATTGTTGACAGAGCATATGTCATACAACCCAAAATCAAGCAGAAAGGAAAATGATTTCAAGGAAATGAGGAAAACTGAATCTTAGGCCTCGCAAATAAATAATCTTTTCTTCCGCAGGCATGTCTTCCCTTGATTGAGGATCTGAGCAACCCTGCCATGAGGACCAGACACTGGAAGCAGCTCGTGCGGGTCACCGGGGGAGCCCTTGTCATCGACAACGAGAGCCTCATCAACATGACCTTCGGTCAACTTCTTCAACTTGGTCTGCAAAGTAAGTTGCATTTCCCAGGAATTTGGTCACTCTTCACTTTTTGTGCAAAATTCTTGTAAATTCACTTCTTCAACTTGGTCAGGAATTTTGTCAATCTTCACTTTTTGTGCAAAATTCTTGTAAATTCTTGCATTGATATTAGTGGATGAAATATTGGAAACATTTTAAGGAGAATCATACTATTAATCAAACGATTCTTACAGAAAGAAGAAAGATGTGGTAAACAAGAAATTTATCTTTTAGCTTGATTTGAAGTAGTATTTCAGTAACAGAAAATTTCCTCTTCATGATAGCTTATTCATGTCGTTCTTATTCATTGTATCATAGCTCAAATTTCAAGCTAGACATATAGTATAGAGAGTTGTGACAATTTCCAAAGATTTGTACACCACATGCTTAATAGCTTGGAACTGCTTTATCTTTCAAACCATTCTTGCTCTTTGTATACATCTCTACAAGGACGGATGTAATAATTTGCTCACCAAAAAAAATAATCAAAGTTAGAATGTCATAAAGTACACCCTGTATATAAAGACCGCTCAAGAGGTCATCACAGGCAGGCGGTCTCTATGTACAGGTTTATACAGGTGTCAAAGTGAAACACTATATAATATCACAGAAAACAATAATCATGCTCATTATAGACAGGTAGATCTTTATACAAGTGGGCACTAAAGTGGGTTTGACTTCAGGTTTATACAGTGTTAAATACTACGTCTGCGGTTTAAAGTCTATCTGCACTAGTTTGGCAAGGAGGGATTAGACAGTCCTGCATGGTCACTGACAGGGGGTTATCTCATCAAATCAGCTCTTGATTAACATAAGAAAAAGGGGACCATGGGGGACCAACGGTCACCGCTTATGCATTGTTTGCTATATAGTGGGCGCAAGTAGCTACAAGTAGTGCAGTCTGGCTTTAAAGAACTGACGAATCAGTCAAATATATCAATGTACATTTTTTTCGGTTCATGATCATGACAACGACTTGTTTCTCACATTTCTTTTCTTAGAAATAAATCCCGCCGTGGCACTAATGTCCTTTAGCAAGACATTGATCTACATTTGCCACACTCAACCAAGGTGATGCAAATGGGTACCTGGTAGGAATTAATTCCTTGAAATGCTAGAGCGCCATAATGGCCGCCTTGCTAAAGCCAGGGTAATAATCGGGGCAGCGCTAGGAGCGTCACGAGATGACGGACATGTGCGCTATATTAGAAGCCACCATTATTATTATTATTCTCATTATTCTCATTTCCTTTCAGACCATGTGGATGAAGTAAGGGCCATCGTTCAGAGAGCCGTCAAGGACGTCACCATTGAGAGTGCTCTCAAGACTTATGAAGAGATCTGGCTCAGCAAACTATTTGACCTTCGACCTCATGTTAGGCACATCGTAGTAGGGACCAGCGAGAAGAACGACAAAGATGTAAGTGAAAAATAAATAATGAACTACAATTTAGCCCTTAGTTCAGTAGCTCTGTTGTAGGTTTTGTAGCCTTTGATGTGATATGAATTTAGTTGCCATCCTTTGCCGATATCACCTTTTTCTCATTAAAAGCATGTTGTTTTTCATTATCTGTTGTCCTACTTTGGTGCATAAACATACTACATTCACTAATTTACAATCAAAGAGGCATGCAACCTGATTGATGGAACAATCGTTTGTTGTGATTATGCATGTTAAGGTCGGGTCAAGCTAAATTACGGAGGTATTGGGGCCTCTTGGGACCATTTCATCTCCCAGGGATATCTATTAGTCCTCCAAGAAAAAAATTGACTCTCCTTTTTAAGAGCAGACATGCATGCTTTTATGTATATAAAATCTGTGCAATGCTAGAGGATTAAACCTTTAAACATTTCACTCTCTTTTCCTTTGTTTTGCAGCAACATTCCGACACCAAGAGCGAGATGTCTCAGAGCCAGAGTGACCTTGGTACTGCCATCACGGAGACACGATCTCGACGTCGGACCATGAGCAGGATGTCGGCCCTGACCCTCGGAGCTGGCCGTCAGAAGAGGGCCAGTGTCTCCTCTCTTCCAGCGTCTCTGCTCAACTTAGGAGATGTAAGATCAGGGCCCTGTTTCATATAACTTTTCATCAGTGACAATTGACAGTTTTTGTTATAAGCTACTGAAATCCTTGCTTCTGATTGGTTATCGGCAGATTTGTCACTGATTTTTGTCATATGTCATTGAAAAAAGGCTTTGTGAAGCACCCCCCAGGGCTCTGTTTCATATGACTTTGTATCAAGAACAAATGCTAAGTTTCTATGACATATTTGCCCTCGGCCAATCAAATGCCACGATTTCAGTAGCTCATAACAGTTTTGTAACTTGTTATTGATAATAAGTTTTATGAAAGAGGGCCCTGAATACCTCTACATTAATTTAGCTTGATATTTGATTATAATTGGTAGAGCAACTTTAGAATAACCCACCACAAAGCTTGACCAGACATTTGAGCTAAATCTAAAGACTTAAGTTTCTTAGGTAACACTTACCCTAATCCCAACCTTAAATCTAACCCTAACCCTTTTGCAAAGTACTTGATAAAAATCGTAATAAAGTTCACTCTAACCTTAGATTACCTTTTTGCCAAGTAAGATGTTCATGTTTAAGAAAAGAAAATGAAATGACAAATTCAGTCAAACCTGCTTTAGTGACCACCTGTCTACAACAAGCACATTTTTTGTTTCCCTTGAAAATGGTTTCTCATTGAAACATGTACTAAAGGAACCTGTCTACAAAGACCACCTGTCTAAAAAGACCACTTTTTGTGCTTCCCTTGGGCGGTCGCTGTAGACAGGTTTGACTGTATTTATATAAACCATATTTTCTTGCGTTACAGGACAATGGAAACCTATTCCTGCTGAAGGACACCGACCCCATCTTCACCGAGCTGGAGTCTCACCAGGTGGCCCTCCAGGGCATGCAGAGTAGCAGTGCTGCAGGCTCCTTCCTGGATGAAGTCACCAAGTGGCAAAAGAGGCTACAGACCATTGAGGCTGTCCTGACCGTGTGGCTGGAGGTCCAGGAGAAGTGGGTGGAGCTAGAAGAAGTAAGACATTTTCATGTTATGTCATGTGTTAGTTTTTGTTTTTAAGATGAGGGAGATCGTGTTTTTTTTCTATTGTATTCATGCTGGTACATGAACTTGTAGTTGTACTTTTACTTGTTTACATCTTAGCCTTAGAGTTTTGATAGTGGAAATTGGAGGGGAGAAAGAAGCAGCTGAAAGAGGAAAAACACTGCTGAAGGATCATGAAATAACAGAAAATTCCTTATAAAGACGTGGTTCTTTACAGCTAAATTGTGATACTTTGTTTTGACTGTTCAGTACTAGTTGTTGTGTTTCATGCTTTAGAGGGACTGTTTCTTTAGTTTCTATGTGCAGAAGGTCATAATTCACTGTCACCAGACTTGGTGAAAATACCATTAATGGGTGTACAAGTCCGCAGATAGCAAACCTGTATGTCTATTAAAAATACCCCTTAGTCTCTCGGAGAGTCTTCGGGTGAAGGGAAAGTACGATAATTACTTTACCATATGAGGGAATGGATGGAAAATGCAAAGCATTCCATAAGTCCTTTTGGTCATAAAACTGAAGGCTAATCCTAGTGATTGACAACACCTGTTATTGGGTAAACACCTGAACAATGTTGAATTCCACATGAGAGCCCACTTCTATGTGTCTTTAACAAATCTTTAATCACCCACCAGGTATTCAGTGGAGCTGATGTCAGAGCGTCTCTGTCTCATGAAGCCAGTCTGTTCACTTCAGCAAACAGAGACTTCAGACTCTTTATGAGGGCATCAGAGAAAAATCCTAATGTACTGCAATGCTGTCAGAGAAAATGTAAGTCATTTGTCTTTATCGCCTTTCTAAAGTGTTGGGAGCTCAAAAAATTGGATGGCAAAATTTCACCTTAATTGTATAATGATATGAAACAGAATGTCATTTAACACGCACTTCTGCAAGGATTTTCAAAACAAATGTGTTTAAAGACGAATATTGAATACAAAATTTAAGTTTTCTGCATACAACAGTAAACCAAATATGGCATTTTGTCATCAATATTCGTCTTCAAACACATTTGTTTTGAAAATCCTTGCAGAATTGTGTGTATACCCTTTCACACCATTGTACAATTTAAGTTAATTTTTGTCAACACATTATTGGGCAAATTTTGGGCTCCCAACACTTCAAGAGGGGCTTTAATAAAGTCTGTATTATATAGGGCATTAGGTGAGGATTGCTTTATGTTGCAACTTTTGTATGACAAATGTAAGCAGTTTCTTTGTAATAAAAAGGTAAGTGAATCATTGAATTGAAAGCGAAACGAAATGAATGAAGTAAAAAATATGGATTGAGTTCAATGTTAGGAGTATCGATCAGGCAAAAGACTATGAAAAATCTTTCAAACTTGCAAATGAAAAAATCATTGTGCTCAGAATTTATTGAACCATGGAACAAATAGATCACAGTACCTCAGTCAAAGAAACTTCCCCCCAAATGATAAATTTTAAGTGCAAAATTGAAATTTGCATAGCATCAACAAAGGCATCCATGTGATTTGACACACTTGTAGGCTATTGTCCTCTTTCATACCTCAAAAGATCTGTCGAACTATTGTATGCAACGTATGTGTATAGTGTATATAGTGTAATTGTCTTTGTTTTTAATTTCACTGTTACAAGTCTACCACAAGGTGGCGCTATTTCACTATCAACCTTGGGATATATTGACTAATCGCATTACACATACCTGAAAAGATCTGTTGGAACTACTGTGTGTAATGTACATGTATAGTGTATATAATTGTCTTTGTTTGTATTTGTTATCCCCATCAGCTATCCTTGGCCTCCTTGAGAAGATGAACAGTAACTTGGAGATCTGCAGACGCTCCCTGCTTCAGCACCTTGAGAGACGCAGGCAGAGGTTCCCTAGATTCTACTTTCTCTCTATGGAGGATGTGCTTCACATCGTATGCAATGGTGAGTTACAGTGAAACCTGATTGAGTGTACGTGACTTACCGGTACTATATTACCTCAAGGTTAAAATCATGGTAAATTTCTAGGTCAATGTCATTGTAAAGGTCAAGTTTACGTTAGTTCCTATCTTGAACAAAGCCTTGAGGCAGGGACTCACTAGATTCTACTTCCTCTCAATGGAAGATGTGCTTCACATTGTATGCAATGGTGAGTTGTTGTTGTTGTTTGGTATTATCTGCGTTTCATTCTTTGTTTGTCAAACCTGCTTTAAAGGTAAAGAATGTCAACTTAAGGTCAAGTTAAAGTTATTTTTTAAAAATCTTGCACAAAGCGCTAAGGCAGAGGTTCCCTAGATTCTACTTTCTCTCTATGGAGGATGTGCTTCACATCGTATGCAATGGTGAGTTACAGTGAAACCTGCTTTAGCAACCACCTGTATAGAAAGACCACCTGTCTATAAAGACCACATTTTCCGCTTCCCTCGAATAGTATTGTCATTGAATCATGTCATAAAGGTACCTGTCAGCAAAGACCACCTGCCTAAAGAGACAACATTTCTTGATGAGCTGTCTTTGTATACAGGTTTTCTTTTATTAAGTCAATGTTAAAATTAAGGTAAATATGAAGGTCAATGTCATTATTAGGGTCAAGTTTAAGTTAATTTGCTATCTTGCACAAAGCATTGAGGCAGGGTTTCACTAGATTGTATTTTCTCTCAATGGAGGATGTTATTCACATCGATTGCAATGGTGAGTTTTTACCTCAAGGTTAAAGTCAAAGTCACTTCTAAGGGATATGTCATTATCAAGGTCAAGCTTATATCAATTACAAGGTGTTATGTTAATACCTATGTTGCTCAAATTTTGGGAGATGTAGGCAGATATAGCCTAGCTATTACTCCTGGAGAATAGTTGAACATCTGTATTTTGCTGTTGCAAACTGTACAAATCATGAGTGACACTACTATAAATGTAATTATAATATCTTGTTTTCTTCTCATCTTTTATAGGTTATGACCTTAACCAGGTGAACCTGTACCTTCCTAAATTGTTTGAGAACCTTGGTCGGTTGGAGTTTGAGAACAACGCCTCAGAGGCTGCAGAGTGTAACTTCCAGGTGACAGGTCTGACAAGCATGCTGGGAGAAAAGCTGCCCCTCAAACAGGTTAGTAGGAGGCTTCTCTACCCTTCATTAGAATGATGCAGCCTCCTGTAGGCTCTCACTTAGTTTAATACTGGCATGGTTTTTACTTGCACTGGACATAGCATATTTTACTGTAAATTAATAAGTGCTTTGCCCATACGCCATTTCTGCACTTTATGGCACTCCTTGCAGCTACTCGCTTCACCTACCATACCAGTACAGCTCCCTGAGTGAGCTGCTAAAGGGATTACTGTGAACATTTACAAGTATATTCATGAATGTATCTTTGTCAGGAGTAGTTAGAATGTGGGGCAGTTCTTGCTTAAGAGTCATAGGATAATTGTGGAACATGTGGAGCTGACTTACATGTTTCTGTAAAGTAGTAAAATGCTCTTGTCATGCATTACAGATGTACATGTATCATGGTGCTGTTGTAGAGAACAAATTACAATAAATGTTGTATAATGTACTAAATTTGTGGCATTTGATTGGTTGAGAGCAAATGCTTCATAGAAAGTTAGCATTTGCTATTAATAACAAGTTTTATGAAAGTTTTTGTTAAACAAATTTTATGAAAAATGGCTAAGGTATGTTAAGGGGAATTTACCCCCCAAAATTGTATGCAATACAGTGTCTGGATCAACCTATCTTGGGTGTTTACGCATTTTAGAAAGAGTTACATACAGTGAAGTATTTTTCTTATTATTATAAGTCATCAAAAAGTATTACATCATGTATAATTTAATATTTTGTTGCGTTTGGCAGGTTGTATCTTGTGAGGGCCCCATCGAAAACTGGCTTGGGAACCTCATCCCCATGATCAAGACCTCCCTGCAGCATCAACTGGCTTCGGCCCTGGCCCACGAGACCCTGGACCTACAGGGTTCCTTCCAGAGCTCTGGTCAGTCAGAGGGACTAGGACCAGGTCCTAGAAAGGAGAGGGATATTCACAGTGCTGGGGCTAGGAGGGTCACAGTAGGCAAAGATGAACGCAAAGGTAAGGAAGAGAAAGAAAGATGGGAGAGAAGGAGAAGGGGAGAGAAGGAAAGAGAGAGGAAAGAGAGAGAAAGAGAGAGAGAGAGAGAGCTCTAGCCATTTAGAGGGGTTATGACAAGGTCTTAGGAAGAAGAGGGATATCCACAGTGCTTGGGCTAGGAGGGTCACAGTAGGCAAAGAGGAACGCAAAGGTAAGGAAGAGGAAGAAAGATGGGAGAATAATAGAAAGGGTGTGGGAGAGAGAGAACACTGTGTGAAAATTATCCTACACTAAGCAAAGCCTTAATTTAAAACCTGGACCAAATACCTTACACTAATCCTAGTTTTTAACCTAACCTCGATTTCAACCAAAACTCTAACACTAACCCTAACCATAAATCTTTGAACAAACAAAAGCCCTTGGCAATTGCCACCAGAGCACATTTTTTAACATTGTAAATTTGATTTAAATTTCGTCATGAATACAATTGATGGGATCATCACTGTTCCTCTTTTCTTTTGATTTAGGTGGTCCAGGCAGTCGTTCTGGAAGCCGAGCCGGGAGCAGGACCGGTCAGAGGACCAGTACCAACAAACGGCCCAGTACCAGGGAGTCACAGCAGGAGGGACCCCTGGAGGTCATCAAAGACCCCCCTACCAAGTCCTGGATGCTGGAGCATGTGACGGAGGTGGTGTATCTCGCGATGCAGATCCAACTTGGAGACCAGGTGGAGAAAGGGTTGAAGGCAGTGGATGGCGGAGAGAAGGAATCGTTGAAGGTAAGACATTGATGGAAAAGTGGAGGATTAGAGAGGTAGAGAGTGAGAAGAGAGGATATGTGAGATTCCTAATTTTTACTGAGAATATTGTTATAGGCATTGTTTAGCAATGTTAAATCTGAGATGCATGGTACTACGTGTAATCAGTGTTTGTGATATGGTGTAATATTGAAGCCCTATAAAAATTGCGCTTCAAAATGATCATGCAGTGCCTCAAAAAAGTAAAAATCTTTGAGTGACCGGTTTTACCATACTCATTTCCCCATTAGACTGTAGTGTTATAAAAACCAAAAACAATTCTGAAATTTCTTATTCCAATCATAGATATCTTGATAATCAGTCAGGTGATCGGCTTGTAAAAGTCATGGGTTCCTGAATGACCTAAAGGCTTATAATTATCATTTCAGCATGAGCAGGATTTTGTTTCAGAATCTGAGGCAATGTTACCCAGTCACTTTAAGGCAAATATTTAATGGAATGGTGGAGGTGTCATTTTAATTGTTATTGTTGACATATTTCCAGGATATGTTGGCCAAGGTGAACAGTAGTCTCCAATCAGCTGTGGTCATGCTGAAAGGCATTGAAGATGATAAAGAGAAGAAAGCATTTCATTTTATTGTTATTATTGATGTATTTTTCAGGATATGTTGGCGAAGGTGAACAGTAGTCTCCAATCAGCTGTGGTCATGCTGAAAGGCATTGAAGATGATAAAGAGAAGAAAGCATTTCATTTTATTGTTATTGTTGATATATTTTCAGGATATGTTGGCGAAGGTGAACAGTAGTCTCCAATCAGCTGTGGTCATGCTGAAAGGCATTGAAGATGATAAAGAGAAGAAAGCAAGACTCAGAAAGGAGCTCAGAAAAGAAGGTAAGAAATAAACAGAGGTGAAAGAAGAAAAATAGAAAAGAAAATTTATGATCGTCTTTTTTTCTCTCCAGCTAATAACAGTAACAAGAATATGTTTATGGACTGTTTTTACAAGGAATTTTCTTTCAGTAAACTGAAATGAATAATTGGATGAAATGTCCTTTAAAGCCGTCTTTCAATTTTCTGATCATCTTTTTTGTTTCTCCAGCGAACAACAATGTGGAAGATTTGTTCGTTTGTATCAGTCTTTGGTCTGTTATTACAAGGAATGTTTCCATCAGTAAACTGAAACGAATGAATGAATGAATTGTCCTTTAAAGCTATGTCTCAATTTTCTGACAATCTCTGTGGTTTATTTCTCTCCAGCTAATAACAATGTGGATAACTCTGCAGCTGACAACAGCACGGTGGTCTCACAGACTGGTAGACAGAGCTCTCATTCATACCGGGGTTCACAATGGAGTCTAAACGAGCTAGCGATCCCACAGCCTGCAACGCCCATACAGGAAGAGGGCAGCGTACACTCGGTCATCAACGAGGAGGCCAGTGATGTCAGTAAGTATAGATGAGAGAGATGAGAGAGAGAGACAGATAGACAGATATTAAGAGAAAGGGAGAGAGAGAGGGAGTTAGAGAGAGACTTGTAGTTGTAAATGTTAGAGAAAGAGGGAAAGAAAGACAATGAAAGAGAACAAGAGAGAACAAGATATTTGAAATATAATTTTGACGGGAATCTGATGAGAAGCAAGGAATGACCCCTCAAATAAACTCTGAACCACCTCATAATATTCTAGTTATTTATGTCTTTGCATATATTCTGCTTAAAACGTAATTTCATTATTAATACTTTATATTTTATAATCTTTCTTGCACGACTGGTAACACATGTACATGTACATGTACATGTACCTCTCTTTTCTGTAACAGATTGTAAATCTTATTTTGCACTTTTTCCTCTATTAGCTGGTGAAATGAAGAGTCAACCCGTGGACACCATGAAAGTGGACACCATGAAGGTGGACACCATGAAGGTCGTCCTCCCTCCCGAGAGGCCAAAGGTCAAGGTCGTAATCGAGGAGCATGTCGATCGGACCGAGCTGAAGCTCCTCCTCTTCCCTGCTCAGATACAGAAGATCAGCAACCTGATATCCCTCATGGCCCACCAGAGGGACATCATTAACAGGTAAGCAGAACACCCCTATTTATCAGAGTGGAATGTTCCCAGGATATATCATGGAATGTTATTATGGGTCAACCATTATGAAAAGAGGTTAGAGACATTGATTTTCTTTTTCAAATTTTGGGGTTTTGGGTTCAGAGGACGGTCATCATTGTCAGGTAAGGGGAACACCCCTATTTATCAGATTGGAATGTTCTCAGGATATATCATGGAATATTATTCTGGATCAGCCATTATCATAGAAGGTTGGAAACTGATTTCTTTTTAAACCTGATGTATATGCCATGGTACATTGTATTTTAGATTCTTCTTCCATTGGAAGGTTGGAACTTTCATTTTGTTTCTCAAATATGCGATTCATTGTTTATAAGAGGTACATTAATAACAGGTAAGTGAAATACCACTATTATGGAGAATGAAACAACCCAGGCATGGAGTATGCTATAATATTCTGGAATCAAGAAAAATGAAAAAAGGTTTGGACCCTTATAGGTTAATGGCCCACCAGAGGGAAAACACCAAGAGCTAAACACCTCTATTACAGATTTAAACATAAATGAAACCAAGCAGTTTTTACAAGTGATCCTAATTTGTCACTAATAATTGGATAAATTTCCTGTCATGAAAGTTTATGATATTCACAATAAGTGAATTTGGAGTAACCCAATTTAAGTTTTAGTATAGGAATTCTGTTTAAAAAAAAAAGTTTTTTAAATTTATTTATTTAAATGTTTATTATTGACCTTGTGAAACTGGCCCAGAACAAAAGCTCCCCAAATTTCAAAGACTCATAATGCAAAAAACTGATTAGAGCATGATTTATCTTGTAAGGAAAATGAAAATATGAATAAACAGTTCAATCTCTGAAAACGAATGTAGCAAATTACATTATTGTAGTGATAATCTATGAATGTAGTGCAATTCAGCAATTATGTCTGTTGCAATGTTCTAAATTTGATAACCTTATGTAAAGGTTAATATAAAAAAAAAACTAACAACATTTTATTGAAGTGCAATTTTGTACAGGTGCTAACGAATACTATTAACAATGTACTAACAGCATTTGAATCTTTGAGAGATTTAGATTATTGATATGGACACGATCACTAGAGAAAAACTGAATTTGCTGCCGTTCATGTTTGACTGAGAAATTTCATAATTTGTGTCTATCGTCACAACTTACCGCCCCCACT
Source organism: Strongylocentrotus droebachiensis (assembly GCA_035222895.1). Classification (NCBI taxonomy): domain Eukaryota; kingdom Metazoa; phylum Echinodermata; class Echinoidea; order Camarodonta; family Strongylocentrotidae; genus Strongylocentrotus; species Strongylocentrotus droebachiensis. The sequence goes on along the minus strand of JAVYIG010002708.1, from coordinate 99,499 downwards.
TTTAATTACCGGTATAAGAAAAAATTCTACATGTACACAGTCTTGTTCCTACCGTGATTTGTTTAAATGCGCATTTGTGTTAATAAAAGGTATCACACTGTGTTTTCCTAAATAACGGTGGCAGCGCGATGTTGTGTTTGTGCGTTTGTGTTTGTGTCAAGTGAAGATTCTTGTGATAGTGGTTTCATCTCACAGGTCTTTGATCATGAGAAGCATGGGACAAGTCTGATGATGTTTAAAAGCAATTTACTCTGATTGTCATTATTTTCATTATTATTAATTTGTATACAATTTTCATGTTTTTGTAATTATCATTACTATTATTAATAGTTTTATTATCTTTATTATTGTTATTATTATTGTTATTATTATATTAATTTATTTATTTCTCCTTTTTAAAGACTAGATAGTCATTTGGCAGTTAGAAATAATGTTGATAACTGATCATGGAAGCAGTTGAGAAATGTTGATTATAAATTTAATACGAAAAGTTGATGTACTGTACATCATGTACGCTGTGAGATTTCAGAATGACCGGAATAAGTAAAGTGACTCAGGTCTTCCTAGAAATCACATGCACTGCACATAGAATATTTCAAATTATAATGTATGAGGACATTTGAAGAACAATCCTTCTCAGCAGACATTTCTACAACTCTTCAACTATAATTTTCTTCCACACTGATAAGAATAAGAAAGATCTCAACCTTATCTTTATCTGCATTCTTAAGAATGCGTAAACTATTTACATATTAGAACCATTAAGGGGACATTGTTATTTGTTTTGTTGCAATGTTGTGATACTAATTGTGGCATACTTGTGCATAGCATTTAGCTGGCTGTAAGAGTTCATCTTTATTGTACAGACGTGCATCGTTCATTTTCGATTATTGATATCTGGGACTGTCCTTCAACTTTCCTGTCTTTAAAATGTGATTCTTTTTTATGCTGGGTCACTTGAACCAGCATGCAAACCACCTCTCTGTGACCCTTATCTTTGCTCTGTGACTTTTAATAAAGTCAGCATAATTGTCCCTCTTACGAGGGGTTACTGACTTTCACGCCATGATGCATGACAATCCCTCCCTCCACTTCTCATTGTCTTGAGCATCCTCCTCCTCAACCTTCTTTCTTTATCATATCTTTCCATTAATTAATCTTTTGTCTGCCTTTCCATCTTATTCCATCCATTTCCAGATCCCATGCTGTTTCCATAGGCTCATCATCTTCCCTTCTCAACACATGACCCATCCATCTCAATCCACCTCTCTTCACCACTTCCATTACAGTTTCTTTCACACCAAATCTGTCCATAAGCTCACTTATGGTCTTTCTATCAGGCAGTTTCACACTACACCACACAGTGCATTTTCAATAATGCACTCGCAAACTGAACTAGAAAACAAAGTGTCAGACTTCAATACATCTGGTAGTATTATCATATCTATTTTTAATATAGATATTTCTAAACAATGCTTTTAAAATATTGAAATAAACAGAAATGTAAAACGGCTAGTACATAATATTTTGCACACCTTAACTGTAATTACAAATACCATATACAATTATATACAGAAATGCTATGCTTTGAGCATTTGCTTTTTAAATCAAAACTCTTACATCTTCTAAAATTGATCATGTTTTTATGTTGGTAGTGAGAATCAACAATAAATCAAGTGTTTAGAAAAAAAGTCTCTTTTTCCCCCTGTTTAACACAAATATAAAAAATAACCAAAAATACATGAACATTCACTGAAAACGTAAAAACACCATTTTAGGATTTTATTTCGTTTGATAATTAATAACTAAAAATACGATTACCGTATAGGAAAAATATATCTACAGTGAAGATGACTTTCTCTATTCTTTGTCATTTGACTTGCCATTGCATGTATCATTCTTATAGTTGACATAAGATCCAATATACCCAGTACTACATTGCATAAAAATAAAAACATATGTGTCATTATTAGTTTGATTTGTTTGTATGACATGCACAACACTAATTTGGAAAAAAAAAATTCATCACACTAACTTGAAAGCAGTACAAAAAGATGCATCCCATTTATAAACCACACACAAATTCTACTGTACATTTGGAACAAGATTTTAGATATCTTTATTATAGTTCTCTTACATGTACACGTGAGATAATACATTTCATGTACATGTACTGTACACTGTACATATCAAGGAAAGGAAGCTCTTGTACAAATTTGTTTCTCCATATTATATACATAGCTACCGGTATACACTATTATACATTGTTATAATTTTACTTGTACAAGTACATGTACGCATGTAGAAAGTTCAGCTATAGAATACTCTTTTCTAAATTTGTGTTACATTTCACTTTCGTGTATATATTCTCTGGTAAGGCAATTAATTCCACACACACAAGTAGTAAGAAAATATACATAATCATCTTTTACATTAATTTTCTCAGCATTCCCAGTGGTTATTATAAAGCAGGAAGTTTCAGATGCTATGCTACATGTATTATTGAAAATTGTAATACACTGCGTTTTTTTCTTCAATACCTACAGTATAGTGCATTGTCGTAGGCACAAATATAAAATACAATATAAGAAACAACATATTTAAGATATTAAGTTTCATGGAGGAGGGCAAGACAATGGCTATAAATAATATACATAAAGAGTTGCTCTTAATAGTGTAATCTAGAGGAAATTGACGTAACAAGAGAGAGAGGAAAAAGATGACTCTACACCATACAGCTTAATATCACATTAACTTTTCAGAAGAGTATATTAAAGGCAGTGAAAAGTTTTTGCGCTAGTGTTGGCAGGCTACAGTAACATTTTCTCTTTAGGCTGAAAGGTGAATGATGGTATGCATGGTTATGTGTTTATTTATATTGGCAGTTAACCATTTTATTTTATTGCATACATATATATGCACTCTACAAGTACCTAGATTTGGGTTTATGTACAACATGCTCATCACTAATTGCTCTTGAAATAACAATATTGCCTTCACCTCCAACATGGGGATATATGACTCTATGGTGACTATATATTCTCCTTAGATTGTTTCAGGAAGTGTAGTTGCATGAAAGACCTGTCTGGGATGCAAAGGGCATAATTTGGTCATGTAGAGGAAGATTTTAGGATATAGAGCTGTTTTATGCATTTACTATCTTGATTAAGATTAACGTTATCTTAACTTTCAATCAGGTATGTAAAATTAAAAAAAGGGTTTCAACTCACACGCTAATAAAGCTACCTCATATTTCCATTATTGACATTCAAATCAATTGATGTGCGAATCGAATGTTGTCACACCAAGCAATTTGTTGTAGAGTTTCCTTTCTTGAAAATGAGTGTTCTTCCTGATGGTACTGTTTTCCATTGGTCATTCGTTTCACCAATTTTCCATGTATCCTAGGATTTAATGAATACAGGATTTAAAAGATATAGGTTTAATTATTTATTTCATAATTTCTAATTTTTTTCTAGTTTTGAATTTGTAAACGTATGCCGTCTACTTAAAAACAAAAATATAGATCTTTATCCTCCATTGGCTATGTTTTTGTTGTTGTGTAATATAGGTTCTGTATGTTCATCAGATTGTTATGATGAATACAAACTGAAACATGTATCAAAAGATAGATAAAAAGATTATCTTGATAATGAAGAACTGATATATTGAGAATGCGCATGTTGATGGCTGAAGTATGGGCATCACAAATTGTCTTCAAATGAATGCAAAATTGCTAAATTCTGATGTTCATGACCTACTTATTTCTCACTGTGATAAAGGGTGTTGCATGTTTTGCATGTGAGCAAAGTTTACTTTTCAAACGCCTGCATTTCTTTAACCATCACTTTTGTTACAAATAGTTATGTACAAAAGTCAGAAGAATTTTGTTACCCTTTCAAGTGAAACCGACATGTACATCGTAATTTACTTAATTCCATATGTGAACTTCATTGTGAAATAAAATTGAATGTCCTAGTACTTTTCATTTCTGTTCCTCTTGTGTTCATATTGTTTGCTATTGTTTAATGCTAAATTAAGAAAGATGCTGTACAAAATCTATATTTTGTTTTGGCCCAAAAATATCTATCGTAACATGTATGAAATCTTAAAATAGATTGATTAATTCATATTCTAAACATTGATATATGTTGATAACCACATAAATATTTACTGGTGGAGTAATGTGTGATTGAAAATCAGTCAGTTTGTCACATATATGTGACCAAAGACTCATCAAAAGTCAAGCCAGAATTTTATATCAGAGCTACTGTACATGTATGAAAAATAAGAAGAGGGAACATTCTTGATTGCTGGCCGACATATTCAATCTACAGGAATATCTCTTGAAAAGAAAGATACCCCAATACAGACACATTACACCAGAACATTTCATATGAATTTATTTTTCTATATTAATTACAGCCAGAAAATTAGATGTAATATGAAAATTGAGATTGTTCGTTTGCTACCATGCACAGTCCTTTTCACAGCTTGAATTCCTCTTTCAAACCTCAAATGAAACTTTAACTTTCATTGGGTTATCTGATGAATTCGTCATACTTACAATTTTCTTTTTCTTGTAGAAGATTGCATAGGCGAAAATGACAACAATGGCAGCAGTGACAGCTATCAGCACAAGAAATGTCATAAGATCGAGAGTGATGGGATCATTGTGGGCGTGCACAAACTTTTGTTCCAGACCAGTTTCATATTTTTTCAGATAGTTAATAATGTGACAGTCATGTTGCAGTGCCTTGTTTACTGTTTCCATCGCCTTGTTTTCTGTTTCCAGCGCCTTGTTTTCTGTTTCCAGCGCCTTGTTTTCTCTTTCCAGCTCTTCCATCTTTGCTTTTAGTTTAGCCACGGGATCTTCAGTTGCAGAAGTATCCTTCGTTGTTGTTGATTCTCCCTCTTGCTGTACTGGAAACCATATGTGGTCACTTGTCTTGAGGGTGGCATTATCAGTTCTGATTTCTATATGGAGCCATTGTGTGTCACGATACTGCACATCAAGAATATTCAGTATGAGGTGTAATCTTCCATATTCATTGTTGACAGTTTGAATGAGAATCTGAAGTTTCCATGTTGCTCTGTCCTGATTTCTCAGGATCTCTTCTCCCGAAGTGACATTTCCCCCACCTGCAGTCACAATCCATACCTTCCTTGGATCAGACCACACTTCTCTTAATACAGAAAGTGGAAGATTTAGGATTACAGCATCCAAAACATTTCCTCCCTTGTAATGGATGTTTAGCGTTGAATCGTTTGCTACACACTGTTTGATGTCCACAGCTACAGTGCAGTTAGACATTTCTACCTCCACAGTAAAAGCTGAATGACACAGCACAGCTATTATAAAAAATGTTGTTAATGCTCCTACAGGTACCTCCATTATTGATGTGAGCTCTCAACTGATCAAGTGTTTTTAGACAGATTCGTGATGTTCACTCTTTGAAGACAAAAAATGTATCGTCAAAGAATATATCAACACAGTATGAAGTGTAGTTTGTACGGGAAACAGATGACCCGGAAATAAAAGCTTTGTTCGACCTTTGATATTACCGTGGATATAGCAACCTTTATTCATTTTTTTAAAATTCTTTTGAGATTTTGAGAACTGAATGATTTTAAATTGCTATATTAGAGAAGAAAATATAACAAAAGCATATAATATATTGATGTTAGTATCAAAGTCCAAAGATTGAGTTTGTGATAACTCGATCAAACGATCGACCCAATTGCAAGTGTACGAGGTTGGTATCATGTAAGTTTCTGACATTGAAGTTTAACGAACAATTAAAGGGTTGTATAGCAGCTTTCGTCCTCTATTGAAACGTGAACAGACTGAAGTTTTTCATGAAATGAGAAGTTTTTTTGAGTGGATAGAGGTCAGTAGGGAAGCACTGACGCGATACTACAATAAATACATGCCCATTCATTACAGGACAGTTAGGGAGAACCGTGTTAATGCTGATGTGACTACCCTGGCCGGGTATAAGGCATTTAGTTGTAGTATTGATAGTAGTAGTAGTAGAAGTGGTATTATCATCGTTGTTGTTGACTTGTTGTCATCATTATTTTTATTACTATTATTGCTTATTATTATCATTATTGTTATTGTTTTTATTATTGTCATTATATATATATTTTTTTATTGCTACTATTATTAATATTATTGTAATTACCATTATTAACATTATTAGTATTATCATTATCAATATCATTATTATCATTATTATTATTATTATTATTACTATTATTATCATTACCGGCATTATTAGTTATGGGATACCATGTCCCATATGCATAATGTACATGCAGTATGTACATGCAGTATATGATGATGATCCATGTGTATGGATTTGATTTGCCTCTTTTATATACGGACATGTACAGGTGTACATGGTACATACATTTGTATGTAGACTGCTACAAACAAAAATGAATCAGGAAAAGGTGAAGGGATATTGAACTTATTCAGACACTAAATTTGGGATTCACCATGTTTTCATAATCATATATTTTAACAGATTTGAGAAGAAGCAGAATGAGACAGGCAAGCTTGCAGACTCCTTTGAATGGAAGAGCCAGCTACGATACACCTGGGATGAAAGCAGCAGTAACTTGAAAGTCAAGGTATGTAGTCCACTACAACCCAAAACAATTTTGCTGCTGTATATTATAATACTATTGAAAGTAATCTATACTACTATTCCATTCACCATTGTCCCTTGGCAAGGGTTTGTTAGGCCGATGAAAGTTGATCTCATGGTTCTCGTCAGCGCCCGCATCAAATTTTGCTCGCGCACCAAAAAAGTTCAACACTCATCGCTGACGAAATTCCCGCGTCAAAAAGTCCAGATATGAAATTGCCGCCTCAAAAAATCAACAATATTTTCGATTGGCTGCCGCGCGTGGCCCATGTGACACGCGTCCATGGCGATGTCTGCCAAGTCGATCGCTGATTGGTCTAAAGTAGCGGGCGGCATAATATGCCGCCCGCTACTTTAGCTGCCTATCGCGTAGGCCAGGAATAGTCTGCGGCTAGACACGGGGCGAATGTTTTGCCTCACGCCGTACTCCGGCTTCCCGCTACCGTACCGGGTGGGAGCTAACGCGTATTAAACTGTTCAGTGCATTGTGTACGTTGCCCAATATACTAGCTCAGGACAGCAATTCATCTGTACTATTAATAAGTTTAAGTCAGAAACGAGACAGTATAAATGAAAATGAAATGAAATGAAGATGGTGTCACAGAAACCCAAATATCACAGAAAATTTGGAAGAAATAGTCATTGGAGTATGATATTGGTGTAAGAGCGTTACATGTATAATGTACAAGACTCGATACCCTCGACAAGTTCTATTGGTTTGTATATGAAAGATGAATTTGGATCAAAATCCCTCATTCAAATTCCAAATATGCCCGCGAGAACATGAAATCAAAGTCAGATGAAAGATGAAAGTTGATCTAAATCCCTCATCAAAATCTCAACAATGCCTGACGAGAACCATGAGATCAACTTTCATCGGCCTTACCTGAATCCCCTTCTCCACTCTCCTCGGCTTCCTGTTTGAGCCGCTGTCAGATTTAGTTCCCTCATATCTCTCCGAACAATTTTTCTGCCTTCCTTTTCCTCTGCTTCTTTCTACTGCTTGCATCATAATGCCCTTTGCTGGTTTTCCCTTCATCAGCCCTCTCCAAGTTTCCAAACCATTTCAATCTCCTCTCCCTACCGTTCATAATAATAATAATTATTATCTCCCTACCCTTCTCCAGGATGTTGTTTCTTCTCCTGTCTCTTTATGCTACCCCTAGATCCTTCGTAACATCCTCATTTCATTCATTTATTCATTTATTCATTCATTCATTCTTTCATTCATTTATTTATTCATTCATTCATTCTTTCTTTCATTCATTCATACATGCATTTATTCATATTGAATTTCTATTCACTTATTTTAACACATTTTTTCTTCTTTATTCTTGAGAAATTTCAGGCATGCTAAATATTAAATATTAATGTAGTTTGAACTGATGAACAAGTCTTAGTGATGAGTTGCTCTTATCCTCATTTCCTCTTTCCAGACGTAAATGTCCTCCTTTACATAATAATAAGCTTTTCCCCTTTGTTTATGTTTCATCTATAGCTCCTAGATGCAGAATTTGACTATGGCTTTGAATACCAAGGATCGGCAGCCCGCCTAGCCTTCCTCCCAGGCACAGAGAAGATGTATTACAGCATGGCTAGCACGGTCAAGAGTCACTCTGCAGCCATGTGTGTAGGATCTAATGTAAGCTGCCCTTTTTGGTTGCATTTTAAAAATATTTAAGAAGAAAAAAAAAGAAGACATAGCTTGTAAAATCGTTAAATTGCTTGTTGTGAAAACTTGTTTGAGTGTGCTTTGTTTAGGAATGAGTAAAACTACTCTTGAACAGCTTTATAGACTTTAATTTCCTTTGTATATTGCAACACTTTTTTTTAACCATTCATGTACAAGGTATAAGTGTCTAAATACAAACAGGTTGTTATCTTATTTCTTTGTTATACTATCAGTTTAGTGGGATTTCCACTACTTATAATACAATATGGTAGAAAAAGATGAAGCTCTATTTGGATAGTGAAGAAAAAAATTGTGCAAGTTGTGGAGTGATTCAAACCTTCCTCAAAATTGTACAGGTCTATGAATCATTTTGGTACACGTAAGAAAAAAAAAAAGGAAATTATTTGTTGCTACATTCTATTAAACTTTGTGTTAATTCCTCACACAGCTGAGTGGACGAGTAGAGACAGCGAGAGAGCTGAGCCGTATTGTAGGTCAACCGCTGTACGTCTTCAACTGCACTAAGACTATGGATGCTCTGATGCTCGTTGATATCTTCAGGGGGTTGGCATCCACTGGTAAGTTTTCATTATCATCAGTTGGTTTTGACCAGTAAAATGCCCACATTGTCCCTGGTGTCTGTAATTGCCTTCTCTTTGTGCTGCTGTATGTTCTTCATAATATGTACATAATGAAATGACTATAAATTTCTTCCAGTTACTTAAGCCCTACGTACTGTAATAGTTTTACATTTATTCATTCTTTCTTCAGGTGCCTGGGTGTGCTTCAACAACCTTGCGCACATCGTTCCTGGTATCTTTGTCAGTTACTTAAGCCCTACGTACTATAAAATTTCTTACTTTTATATATTTATCCTTCAGGTGCTTGGGTGTGCTTCAACAACCTTGCGCACATCGTCCCTGGTGCCCTGAGCGTCCTCTCCGAGCTCCTCCAGACCTTCCTGGAAGCCCTCCGTGCTAAGCGCCCTCACATCACCTACGCAGCCCTCGGCGAGGAGATCGCTCTCAACCCCTTGGGGGCGTGCTTCGCCACCCTGGACAGTGCCCTCCAGGCTCCGTCCATGTCCAATATAGACCGCCATCTGGTGTTGAACTCCACCATGTCCATGCTTCCGTCCGACCTGACCGGGTTGTTCAGGACGGTGTCCATCACCAATCCTGACTTCAGGATCGCCATGGAGATCATCTTATTATCTCAAGGTATCTACTCTTACACAACCTGAAGTTTCACCTTTTCTCTTCATCTATGGGAGTTCTTTTATCAGTCATGGAGTGGAGATGGTGCACATTGTATGTGAATACAATTCGATGACCAGGGACCCATTTCACAAAGCCTTTTTTCAATGACAAATGACAAAAATCAGTGACAAATCTGCTTATAACCAATCAGAAGCAAGGATTTCAGTAGCTTATAACAAAAACTGTCGTTTGTCACTGAATACAAGTTATATCTGTAAAGCACTTAGATGTGGTATATCATATTAAGCTCCACATAAATCCAGATTTTGATTACTATTTCAGGGCCTGACCTTTACTTTTTTTTTAGGGAGCCAGCCAGGCTCCTCAAGCACTTTTTCAGGGAGCCCGCAGGGGTTTCAGGGAGCCCAAGTTTATCACGTTTTTTATGTGGTCATAATAATGGTCATTAACTATTAAAAAATTAAAACACACCGTCACGATACCTTTTTTTATAATCATCAGCGCCGGGACCAGGGAGGGGTGTATTATTAAGTGTAAATGTGACCATGAGGATTAACTGACTGTACTGAAGAATTAATCTTACAACTATTATGAAGGTGGCGACTCACACTATGATTGTGTTTAATAAATCCGTTCCCGCGGCAATTTCTGGAGGTCATGTTCAGCCAAATTCAGTCTATAAATTCTCAGTGACATCTTTGTTTACATTAATTCAGCCACTGGGAATGCCCTGGGGGCTCAATGACCGCGCGAACATACCATTGATTATATTTCTCATGCAATCGTTACCAAACAACACAGGCACTATGTTGAAAGTGTCGACGTGACTCACTGTTTTCATGAATGAAATCTTGCAAATAAAAGCTCAGTCGTAATAGCAGACGAAACGTGATTGAAATAGTCAAATACTTTTTTTTTTTTTAATTAATCAAATGACGTATTACTTTATGACAGCCAACCCATGGAAGGCTAAATTACTTTCAGTTTACAATAAAAACATTTTGTGAAATACATAAACTGTAAGAAAAAAACACACAACAGTTTATAGTAGTACACAAACCTTGCGAAAACATATAAAAGAAATAATAAATTCATTTATTGATTGCCGTTAAGTTAGTCCAACGACATTCAACCCTGCATTCAAGTCAAACTTTTTTATTCCATATTTTATTCTTTTCAGTCCCTTTGACCGTTTATACACGCCGTTTTAACGATTAGCCACGAATCTCCCTAATTCGTACATATGTTCACAAAACAACAATCAACCCCTTTTTACACACGCCTTTGAAGTTGGTAGTTCGTAAAATTATGTTCAAACAATAATCAAGTCCATCCAGGTACGCACGCTGAAGAATAAGCACTCACGATCACAAACGCACATGTATCACAAACACGAGTCGACGTAAACATACACTCAGCTCTGGCAACGCAGCGACCACGTGCGTTTGTCTTAGTGTGTACATTCTCTGAGTGCACCGACATACAATGCAGCATGTATTGCGCACTCGTTACGAGTGCGGAGATATAACGTTATCATGCATGGCATTCCTGCACTGATCTCGATGTGTTTTCTTTTGCAACTCATTATTCGCGCTGGAGTTGAGCCAAGTGTGCCTTGGAATGCCTAGCGCATATTTCATGATTTTGGCTGCGGAATTTGGGTTTTTAGATGGATTAAAACATGGATTAAAGTGCTGGTAAGAAACAGCATTTTTCGTGGCTGATACTAGAAAAACTTAGGGAGCCAGCCGGGCTCCTCAAGCACTTTTTCAGGGAGCCCGCAGGGGTTTCAGGGAGCCAATGGCCACCGGGCTCCCGATAAAGTCGAGCCCTGTATTTTACCTTTAATTGTGTTTTAATGTCACAGGCTTCAGACAGGCTGCTGATCTATCTACCAGACTAGCTTCACTGAGAGAGATGTACATCAAGATCATTCCAACAGGCCTCACAGTCAACAATGACAACAAACTCAGTAAGTTCATATTCTATTTCAGGGCTTATCAAAGTCCTGACTTTGATCCAAATTCGCACCACAGGGCATGTCTATCGCAGTCTACATTCGTAGGCGTGGGTTCGAATCCCACTGCTGCCACCAGTTGTAAGACTTGCACAAGACAAAGCTAGTCTTACATGTGTCTGTGAGCTGGGTTGAATAGTCAAGAGATAGGAAGAGTGTGTGTGTGGTGCTATGGCAGGTAATGTTGAATGAGGATGAATGAGGGACAGAACAAAAGCAGCCAAGAGCTTAAACAGACATCAGACAATGAATGTTGGTCAGGAGTGTCCTGAAGCCTAACAGAGTGGAAAGCTAAATGTAAAATAAACTAGTAACCATTTGGATCAGTAAAATTAAAACCTTACAATGACAACAAATTCAGTAAGTTCATATTCTAGTTCAGGGCTTCTCAAATTCCGAAACGTGGCCCAAATTCAGACCAAAGGGCATGTCAATCCAGACTGCCAGGGAGGCTCTGCTTATTTTTTCAGTATATATATGTCATTACACTCCATGAGTTTGGGAAGGTTCTGCCTTTTCAAATATAAGCCCACCTTGTACTTATAATAATAATATAATAATAACTGTTTCTTCTTTAGCGCTATATCCAATTCAAAACTGATCAAAGCGTTTTACAGAACATATTTCTCAATACCAGAAAACTTACAAAATATAATACAAAAGCAAAACAGTTAACTATAGTTAACTTCAGTATGAATAGATACGTTTTAAGAAATTTCTTAAATGATTAAACAGTTGTACAATACTATAACCAAATTTTAAATCAATATTTTTATTATCATTATTTTTTATTTTACAGGGAATGCAGCATATGAAGGCCCCCATGGATGGAGTATTCGTAACATGAGGAATATCATCACAGAAGCAGGCAATCTACTCGATGAGCTACAGGCTTACTACATGGAAGAAGAATACCAAACAGGTTAGCATCATCCCCCTTTATTCAATTCATTTATTTATTTATATCCACAAAACTCATCAAAACAGTAAAGTGTGAACATCAATACAGTAAAGAAATATTACACTAGCGACAGAAACATGCAATAAAGAATGATACATGGTTAACATGGTAAATGAGTATATGTGGGGGGACTAGCAAAGGCCTATCAAGGGCTAATCCCTAGCGCGGTGGGGGTAAGAAAATAATCAAGCTCATAAATTATACAATCATTTAGCACCAATAAACGACAAGGCAAAACTCTAAAAACAGAGTAGCAACAACAACAAGCAAACAAAGTGTGAAAAATAATACTAGGGTATTGAACTTAACACTATTTGTGTAAACCTGATAAAACTTTTGATAATGCCATTGTACCAATTGTATCAACTCTTTTCATGTAAACCTGATGCACCATAATTGAATGTTCATGGATTTGAAACAATTGTTGATAATCTAATTGCACATCTTGCTTTCGTTGTAGCTTTGGCTGAGTTGGTGAGCATAGAGGACAGAGATCCGCTGCAGTTCGTTGCTGAGGAAGATCAATCAGAAGAGAAAGACGAAGAAAAGCAAAATGAAAAGGGTAAGTGGATAACTTGATAGCCTTCCTCCAAAATGGCCGTCTCAGGATGTATTTAAAGTACATGTTCAACCATATTGCGATTGACCATGCAGTCTTCATCCATCAATTCTGATTAATTATTAATATCAGGGCCCCGTCTTACAACCAAATCAATCGCAAGTTTGCAGTCTCCTATCTCCTATTGCAAATAAGTTGCAATTGATATCAACTCTTTAAAAGACTAGGCCCTGAGCCCTTAAATTCAGTAAATTTGATCTTTAGTTTTATATTTGACAAATAGATGTACATGTACCTGCTGAGATGCATCTTTCTTTTCTGTTTCCAATATTTGTCTGCTTTATCTTATTTCTAGGGACCTTTGAGCTACCTGAGACATTGGCCAAGTACGAGAGCGAGGCCATCGTGAGCGCTCTCCGTAACACCTTCATGCCCCGCCTCCACGGCAGCGATGCTGAGATGTTTGTTACCATGGTAACGGATGTCTTCCCGGACACGCCGGTGGACATGGGCTTCGGAGGTGTCGACCCGTCGGTCGCCAAGAAATCCGGTGAGTTTTACACGTTAACATTTCAAGGGTTCAGTGACACAAAGACATAACTCCATATTTTGCCAAAATTAGTATTTGATATCAAAATGTTCAGAAAAATGTGGGCTATCCAGGAAACCCGACACCCCATTGAATTCAATGGCTAGGGAAACATAGACTTAACACTTCAGGCCCAAGTGCTCAGTGACACATAAACCACTTGTTCCAAAATGGCCAAAATGAAGTTACGTCTTTGTGTCACTGACCTCTAGATTTGTCGCAAAAGTACAAGAACCATCCATAGTAAAGAGAACAAAATTGAGTGAATATATTCGATAGCATATATGTACTTCATAAAGATTATTGGAATATTAGTGGGAAATGTGGATCATATTGGAGTCCCATTGAGACGTTACCATGCATATATAGTGCATACTTGTTTGAAGCTGACATTATTGTTAATAATGATGTGCATGTCTTGAACAAATATCATCTTGATCCAAACATATAAACTGATTGAGTGTTACGCTATTTATTTATCTTATTGAATGAATAGGCTAATGTGAAAAAAGTATATAAATGTTTTCAACAATAGATATATGAATAGATGAAGTGAACAAAATAGATATATGAATAGATGAAGTGAACATAATAGATATATGAATAGATGAAGTGAACATAATAGATATATGAATAGATGAAGTGAACATAATAGATATATGAATAGATGAAGTGAACATATTAAAGTAAAGTTAACAAATTGGTTTTGAATATGTTAGCAAACAATATGTAAACAGATTAACATAAATTATATAAAAAGATAAGCACATATACATGTATGATAGAGAAGAATAATAATATGTTTATTATTTGTATGTTGACTTTTCCTCACAGACATCATAAGCCTGAACACCCCTGTTGTGACTGCCCAGCCTGCAGGCAAGCTGATACAGAGCTACCTCACTAATAGCGGAGGAGAGAAGCAATACCTGGACGACATCCACTCCGCCATCGCCGTGGCAACCAACGAGCTAGGCTTGCTACCAGGCACCTCGTTCCAGGCTCGTGTTGCTCAGCTATGTCAGCTCACCAGTACACATCAAACGGTGAGTCTTCATGATGATGATGATAATAATGATGATGATTTTTCATTTTCATTTATTTATTTCCACTCCAAGATAAAAATGATATTATATAATCTTCAAAATACATACATCGTCGCTGTTTTCACGAAGTGACGGTAGTGAAAAAAAAATGCATTCACTTTGCGTTACGATTTTCCTCACTACCGTCACTTCGTGAAAACAAGGACGACATATATAAATGAGATGGCTTGTTACAAGAATGATTCTGAAAATATGATGATGATGATGAGGAGGAGTTTATTCTGTCTTCCTGCTACAAGAAACATTGTTCTTGTACTTAAGCAACTGTTGACCCACACTTTTAAGTCCTATCCGATGCAGTCCCTTCTTGAAGATGTAACCCTTATCAAAGGATCTAGCTTTTCCACTTGATTTCATACTCGTAACTACCCAGTTATAAGACCACTGCTCTACCACTGAACTCCTCTCATTACTGATAGATACATTGGTTGTATTTCCTCATGTTCAATTTGTATTAATTTACTGTTTTAGATCATTTTTATGGACTCTATGGAACCGTCAGTTAAATATGAAAAGCAGCCTGAAGCAAAATCTCAAGCACACTTCCAGAAAATGAAATGATTTTTAAATTGTAAATTCAACCAGTGATACCTTGTGGATCTTGAAATACAACTGAAAAGCAGTTATTAATATTGTCTCACATTATCTGTTATACAGGTGATTGTTACTGGACCCCCGGGCTGTGGTAAAAGTGAATGTATCAAGACGCTGATGATGGCCGAAAGAGAGACTGGTAAGATGGTGACAGCGCATAGGATCTTCCTTCAAGCTGTAGAGTCTGTGGAGCTTCTCGGCAGTGCTGATCCAGAAACAAAGTAAGTAAAAGGGAGCGAGTGAAAGATTGAGAGAGTTTGATTAAGAGAAAGAGAAAGAGATATTAAAAAAAGGGGAGGAAACAGACACTATATAGCTAGAATATGACAACAGAAATACGAGAAAACCAATATCTGTAAGCAAATTCACAATGATTTACATTTTTTCCCAATACCGCAAAATTCTTTTTGAACTGTGATTAACTAAATGACAACATATGTGTTCCCCACTGTCCTGCCTCCTTTCAAGTGCATGCATTCTGACTCCTCTTTTATCCCTCTGTCCAGCTCATTTATTTTGTACATGACTATACCCCCTCTCTGTGTCTCGTTCTCTATATTTATCTACTGCTATATCTATCTCTTTCTCCCTCTCCATCTTTCCGTTAACACCATAGATCCTTCACTTCATTCGTCTTCAAGTGACAAATTCTTATCTTGTTTAATATTCATCTTGTTTTCTTGCAGGGAATGGCGTGATGGTCTATTCATCGCTCTGCTTCGTAAGCTGTGTCTCATCCCTAAAGCAGACTTCAGCCAAACCAAACCTCACATGAAGGCTATGCATCTAGATGGAGAGGTAATAGGGAAAAATTTTGTTCTCTTACACTACACCTCTTGTCATGGGATAGTTTTTGCTTTGTTTAGTATCATTAGAAAGTATGTTTGTTCCTCCTTAGGATGATACCATATTTGTTATGACTTTGCAGCCATGGAATGGGTAGTACATCGGAATAAGGGGCAGGGTCAAAAAAGTTTCAAAATGCACTGGAAAACACTGGTATGTTATTCAGTGCACTGCACAGCAGCCCCACACTTTTCAAAGAAAGAAGATTAATGCACAGCCGAACTAGAGCAGTGCATTTTGAAACCTTTCAGTTTTTATCTTGTCCCTCATTTTGATATCATGCACATTCCATGACTGAAATACCATAACAAATGTGGTATTATTTCATAGAGGAATAAACACAATTTCTAATAACACTAAACATAGTGATGATAATGCCATAACAAGAGATATATAATCAATCAAACTTGAGTTTTCAAACTTTTTCAAGGTGTTTATTAAACAGAAATAAAAGCAGAATTTGGTTTGAATACTTTTATACTGTAGATGTTGATTTATTCAGGCAAGCAGACAATTGGTTAGGATGCAGTAGTAACCTTAGTACATTTATGCAGTTTCACTTCTACTTTAACATCTAACTGACCTTTAGTATCCATCATTTAGATGGCAATCTGACTATATTTGAAACATCATGTTTCCCCATTGGGTTCGACAGTCGATCTACACATCGCTGACAGTGATCATATCATTTTGACATACAGGAATACTGACAATGTTATTTACCATATGACCGACTTTATGTAATTATGTGATTATACAGTGTTGCTTGCAAGTTGGATATTTTATCATTTGTCTTTTTGTCATTTCTATTTGTAGATAAATCCCACCCAGATGGAAATCTTCAGTTCTCTCTTTGATCACGACGGAACCTTAGTTCTAGCCAACAATGAGCGTGTTCACATACCGGACAATTTCTCCATTTTCTGGGAGGTAAGATTTTCAAATATATTCTCTTTTAGGGAAATGTGACAATGGGCAATGTGTATTTGGTATTGTGATCGTTTAGAAGAACGTATTGCACAATATCTTCAGAATAATTTTTTGCCCAGTGAAGAATAGGAATAACATACTTCTATTTTGTGGTTTTTACTTAATATGCAAGTAACTCATATGTTATGAATACAAACATTTCGCCATGTTTGGATGCAGAACTTCTCTGATTTCTGTCCAGTGCACTTTTTTAATTGGTACTCATCTACCGGTAGTCTCAATCAAATTTTAAAAAAAAGGTATTTGAATTTTAAAGTGTTAGATACAGGGACTTCATATTCAAAGTGTTCCCACTGTACATTATGACTATGTAGCCTATGAAATGAAACCTTTGTATACATGTAATACCATCATTTCAACCAATATTCTGTATCCTAGATCGAGGGCATGGACCAGCTTAGTCCTGGCCTACTCTCCCGGGTAGGCCTACTCTCCATGGACCTATGAAATGAATCTTTTGTATAATACCATCATTTCATATAATATTCTGTGTCCTAGATTGAGAGCATGGACCAGCTTAGTCCTGGTCTTCTCTCCCGGGTAGGCCTACTCTCCATGGACCTATGAAATGAATCCTTTGTATAATACCATAATTTCATCCAATATTCTGTATCCTAGATTGAGAGCATGGACCAGCTTAGTCCTGGTCTACTCTCCCGGGTAGGCCTACTCTCCATGGACCTATGAAATGAATCCTTTGTATAATACCATAATTTCATCCAATATTCTGTATCATAGATTGAGAGCATGGACCAGCTTAGTCCTGGCCTACTCTCCCGGGTAGGTCTACTCTCCATGGAACGGTCTGATGTCAGCTGGGCCCTGCTCCTGACCACCTGGCTGGACCAACGCCCAGAGAAGGACCAGGAGATCCTGAAGGCCCTGACGGACATGTACCTTAGTCCAACCTTTGAGTACCTGGACCTGTGTCTTAGACCGGCTGTCATGACGACCAGTAAACAGAGGAAGAGGCCCAAGATGAAGAGGATTGTGGATACCAGCGAGAGCAATATGGTCCTGACTTTCTGTGCCATCTTGGATGTAAGAAACAACTCTCGTTATTTTATGTTATTGTCAAACCTGTTCATAAAAGCAGATTTGAACATGTTGATGCTAGTGGCACAAATTGCTTCCTCTGGTAATGCATTCCAGTTATTTTATTTTATTTTATTTTATTTATTGGTTTCTGCATCTTTTTTCTTTGTTTCATCAAACATTTTCATGAACATAATATGGTTTGATACAATATTTTAAGTGTATATAATTTCATACAGATAATAAACGAAAATAAACAATTATATTGAATGCATAATTAAAATTCACGTGCCCGCAGCCCTCAACTTATCTGTAGTCTGCACCAATATTTCTTGAGTTTTATGCTATGACCTCTGGTTCTACCACTGTTTTCCATCTGAAACAAGAGATTTATGTCAATCCGGTCTAGTCCTCTTGATATCGTATAGATTTGAATTAGCTCAGCTCTTTGTATTCTGTCTGTAAAACCAGAAACTCTGTGAGATCAAAATGTCATGAATTAATTATGACGGCAATTTCTTATGTTTTCTGTATATCTTTCTGATAGGCCATCATTGCTCAGAACACAGAGCTAAGCGATGAGCAATACGAGCGCTACGTCAGCTTTGCTGCGGTCTGGGCGTTGGGAGGAACCCTAGAGGAGAAGCACCGTTCAACCTTCAGTCACTGGTGGCGCTCGAAATGGGAGAAACGTGAGATTTATCCTGAAGAAGGGGAGGTGAGTAATGCTCTGCTTAGATCAGGGGGGTGTTTCACAAAACTTGTCATCAGTGACAAATGACAGTTTTTGTTATAAACTACTGAAATCCTTGCTTCTGATTGGTTATCAACAGATTTGTCACTGATTTTTGTCATTTGTCATTGAAACAAGGCTTTGTGAAACGGTTCCCAGAACCCATGTGGGAGCCATTCCAATCACAGGAGAACAAAAATGTCTACATGATTTGTGGAGATGTTTGATAGAAATGTTCAATAATTTAAAGTTATCCTGCCTTATATTGGAATGGGGGGAGGAGTACAATTTAGAATTTGCCTTGAAATCATTGTTTCTGCTGAGATTAACCTGATATTTTGCTCAACTAACAATTGTTCCATGCTTTATCTCCACAAAATTATACGGTTAGGGTGGTAATTGTGTGTAGTTATGGTTTAGGGTTAGGGTTAGGCATGGTGTCCGAACCAAGGTTGAAGTTGAGGTGTCAGTTAGTGTAGGATATTGACTGTGTGGCAATCAATACAGGACAACCAGGATTAATTACGTGAATAGGTACCAGTACTTGTATATAATGTAGTTTTGAAAGCTTCTACCAATCTTGAATTTTGTGGGCAAGCTTTTGTTCACTCCTGTGGACTTTCTCAAGCTAAGTAATCAGTCACACGTTTTCTAGTGCTTCCTGGTGCCTTGTACTTGTGATCTCAAGACACCAGGCAGCGCTAAGAAAACGTGTAACTGATTACTAAGCTTGAGAAAGTCAACAGGAGTGGACGAAAGCTTGCCCACAAAATTAAAGGTTGGTAGAAGCTTTAAAATCTACATGATATGATTTTCCCCAACCGATAAAAGTTTTCTGTACCGGTACTTGTATAGTTTCTGTTTATTAATTAATATTGTGATCTCTTGGATACATAACCGGACGGTGGATCACACACGGTTCTATGCCTTCTTCCGCACAGGTCTTTGATTACTTTGTGGACAGCGAGAGCGGTGAGATGGTGATCTGGTCCGAGGCTGTACCACCTTACAGCATGCCACCACACGAGGGCATCCCACTTGATGCCTTTGTCCATACTGTCACCACAGAGGTATAAACTCATAAACTTCTTTTCAAAAAGGCTTATATTCAAAAGTTCCTGATATGATGCCATGGCAGCGGATTTATTGTAGCTTAGGCGTAACTTAAATATATGTGTATGGTAATAGCTCTTTTGATAGATGCATAAATGTATACAGATATACTCTGTCGTGCTTAGTACAGAATTATCAGATTATTTTCCTAGCTATAAATGAAAAAATGTTGTGTTCTCCTGGGCGAAACTTGCATAAAATATTGAACTTTTGGAGTACCACAAGGAAGGGTCTTTGCCCCTATTCTATTCTTACTATATATGAATGCTTGCTTGAGTAATTGGCAATGTACATTCAAAGTATTATTAAGCAGTCTATATGCAGGTATGACTTATTATATTTGTGTGTAATCTTTGAACAGCAAATTTCCTATCTGCTTGGTCTACTCTCCGATGCTGGTAAACCAGTGATGTTGGTAGGCGAGGCTGGATGTGGCAAGACGGCTATCATCAATGATCGTATCCGTACTGTATGCTCTGGAGAGGTGGCTGAGGTCCTCGCACTCACTGTCACTGCTAACAGGTAAGCATATAGGAAAAAGAGAGAGAAAGTTAGAGGGACCGAAAGAGATAGAGAGGAGAAATAAAACCAAAGATGACAAGAAGTTTTAGTTGAAGGAGAATGTACAATGGAGTAGAGATATTTTTGATACAACAAAGATAAAAGAATAGAGAAAATAAGTAAAATAGGAATGAAGGAATATCATAATAGTCAAAGAGAGGTAAATGATTGGAGAAAGCATAGAGAGTCCAAAGAATTATTTTTTCTGATTATTTTTTACCAATTAGATTTAATCATAATGCCTTTCAGAAAAGTAAAATTAAATATTTCCTTATGCGATGCTGACATACTCAGTTCCCAATAATACACAAAAAGGTAGCATTTCTTAGGTTTTGTACTTTATATTGAAGAAGTTTCTTTTGGTTGTCGTAGGTTCACGACGAGCCGTGTCCTGTGGCAGAGGTTGGAGGAAAGGCTTGAATGGCGTCATGGTCGAACGTACGTTCCTAAGGGAAACAAGAAGCTCATGTGCCTTGTGGATGATCTCAACCTGGCTTATGTAAGTACACACTCGAGTCCTAATTCTAGTACTAGTTCTTGGGTAAAAATTTAGTGCCAGCTATAGTTCAATCTCTACTTTTAAAACCTTTTTGAAAAATGTGGTTATATTTTGGGTAGATAGTGAGCTGCAAAAAATTGTTTCACTACCCTTAGTACTTAACTAGAAACAATAGATATATAAAGTTGAAGAAGGAAATCGTATGGGCCACTAATCTTTAAGGCAAGTCAGCCACGCTTTACATAAAAAACAAGTTTTTGAAATCAAGTACTCTGTCAGCTTAACACATGCTGTTGTGACTAGCTGCTTCTAGTTGCATATACAAATAAATTTGAACCATTTTGATTTGATTTCTTTGCTATCTCATGTCAGCATTTCATGCAATATGTGCATTTGTTGCCTGGTGAATTTTTAAAGGAAAAAGAAGTAATGTAACACAAGTTTACTGTTCATTCTCAGGTCGATCAGTTCAATCACCAGTCGGCCTCAGCCATGGTCAGACAGCACCTGGACTCTGGTGGATTCTATGAGCCGGACACGCATCGCATGCGAGAGGTCAAGAACGTGACCTACGTGACAACGGTCAACCCAATGACTCCGGCCAGCGTACCATCCCTCAACCCGAGGCTGGTCAGGCACTTTGCTGTTCTCGGCATGCCCTATCCAAAGTAAGAGGATAATTATGCATATGATGAAACATTCATTTAACGACCGTCTTTTATCTCATTATCGAACATTGCTTCATGTGAAAACTCATGAAATTTCAATTTCAAAGTTGTATTCTATTTCCACTTTTCATTAAAAAATCAATACATGAAAGACGTAGAATGAAGTAGATGTTAGAATATACATTTTCAATTAGATAAGAAGGGGAACATACATCTCATCAAAGGTTAGAACAATGAAGAAAGAGGCATAACTTCAAACTTTGAAAATTAAACTGTTTCTGAAGACATCTTTATATTTAAAAAATCCTTCTTGTATCACTTTTTTTCAAAAACTATTGGACATAGCTACCGGTATGGACAAACTGAAAAGTCTTTAATCTATTGTAATTGTGTTGAAGTAATCCTTAATTTGAAATGCTGATGAATTAATTCAGATATACAGCTTTAATTATTTATAGACATGAACATTTCTTCTTTGAAAGCTATTCTGATGTTTCTCTGTTCTAATGATATTTCTTTTGTTTGTAAAACAGGAATTCAGAGGTGCATTATATCTTCACCACCCTTCTTCACACTCACTTCCTGACACCAGCTACAACCTCGTCTAATGCTAACAGAGACCACAAGGTAAGATACTGGAAACCATTCCCTTCTAGAAACTTTTGATACCTTCCCTAGAATCATAGAATACTACTTTTTTTGTTTCGTTTTAGAATGCAGCCATAATAACATGCATTTTCAGGTTCTACCTGAATTCAAGTTGTACCAAACATTTATTTTTAAGACTGGTTCATGATTAATTACAAATTTTCTGATGTGAATCAAAAAATAGAATTGATGTTGAACTCTCCATGAGTATCCACGCCTGGGTTTTTATGAGCAAAATATAATACTAAAGGCTAATAGGCAAGCACTCATTATTGATTTACAGGCCTCCTGCAAGTTTGATTGAAGATTTTTTACAAAAACTTACGGGGATATTAGAGAAAATTAGTCGTGAACATAAATCTTGCTTTTTGCTTGGTGATTTTAATATTGACCTTGCATCGGTTACCAACCGTAGCATTACAGATCGATTTTTAGATACCCTTTACACTTTCTCTGTGTTACCATTGATACAAGCACCAACTCGCATATCTCGCCATAAAGCATCACTCTTAGACAATATTCTTACCAATGCTGATGCCGGCTGTGAATCAGGTATATTATTATGTGATTTAAGTGACCACCTACCTGTCTTTACTTTTACCAATGTTCTTTTGAAATTGAGTGAAAACATAGATTTACCTGTAAACAAGCGTGTCTTTAATGATGCAAATTTTTTGAAGTTCAGTCAAAGTTTAAGTGAACTAGATTGGCATGATTGTATACAAATTGAAGATTCTAATGTTAACTACAACAGCTTCATTTCAGTGTTCATGGCTTTATACAATGAATGTTTTCCTTTTACCACCATACGCAAAAAAAAAAACTTAAAAAAACCATGGTATACTACTTACCTAAAAAAACTTTCTAATAAAAGACTCAGGCTTTATAGAAAATACTTAAAGAAACCTACTAATGAAAATAAAAACCAATACAATTCATATAGAATTATTGTTACTAGGGAAATCCGCAAAGCAAAGACAAATTACTATAATCAGAGATTTAAAAATTTGAATGGTAACATGTCAGGGACATGGAAAGTGATAAATAACCTATTGAGAAAGAAAAACAAAAAAAAAATTCCTGAATTCAAAAAAGATGGTGAGACCATTGATGATGAAGCTGTTGCAGAAGGTTTCAATGATTACTTTGTTCATGTAGCACCAAGAATGCTCAGTGAAGTAAACAATGTAGCCCAGCCTACTTGTTCCCCGACTGCTCATATTGTAAACAACTCGCATTCTTTTTTCTGTAAACCTATACATGAAAGTGAAATTATAAATATTGTAGACAAAATGAAAGGTGGTACAAGTCCAGGATATGATGATGTTCACATATCTGTAGTTAAGAAAATTATTCACTTGATTAGTAAACCCTTATGTGCAATATTTAATGTTTCTATTAACAATGGAATATTTCCTGATAAGTTAAAAGTTGCGAAGGTTATTCCAATATTTAAGAAGGGTCAATCTAATCTGTATTCAAATTATCGGCCAATTTCTCTCCTTCCTATATTCTCAAAGATTCTTGAAAAATGCATGTACAATCGACTAATCACTTTCATTGAAAGATTTCAGTTGCTTTTCAGTAATCAATTTGGCTTCAGGTCTAAACACTCAACCTCTTCTGCTCTCATTGAATTTATTCATACTATCACAAGAGCTATGGATGCTAAAGATATATCTATCGGTGTGTTTTTAGACCTTTCAAAGGCCTTTGATTGTTTAAATCATAAAATATTATTAGCAAAACTATTTTGTTTAGGCATCAGAGGTATCCCTTTGAAATGGTTTCAGAGCTATTTAGATGACCGAAAACAATTCACTGTTTACAATAAAAAACAATCTGATATGCAAAAAATCTCATGCGGAATTCCGCAAGGGTCAATTCTAGGCCCTCTACTTTTTCTAATATATATAAATGATATTCATAAATGTTCTTCCAAACTAAGTTATGTCCTCTTTGCAGATGACACTACAATTTCTTTATCAAACAAAGATGAAGCAACCCTTATTCAAACTTTAGACCATGAACTAGAACATGTCGCCCATTGGCTCAAACTTAACAAGCTACTACTTAATGCAAACAAAACTCACATGATGATTTTTACCAAAAGAAATATTGATATTTCCAACTATAAGGTATATCTAAATGGCTCTGAAATCACAATAGTATCTAACACAACATTTCTAGGAATTCAAATTGATGACAAATTGCGTTGGCATGACCATGTAAATTACATATGCACAACAATTTCACGAAATATTGGTGTAATGAACAAACTAAACTATCTGCCTAGAAATATTTTGTTATCTCTTTACTACACACTCATTTACCCTTTTCTTATATATTGCAATATTGTCTGGGCCTCAGCTTCTCAAGTAAAAATGTTGAGAGTATATAGATTGCAAAAAAGAGCAGTGAGGATAATTTGTAAAATGCCTTTCCTTGCCTCCACTAAACCTTTATTTACTCAATTAAAAATCTTGAATGTATTCGATTTGTATAAATTAAGACTGGCCATTTTTCATGTTCTCTTGTCAGAGACAGATCTTGCCATTATCCCTGACTCGCTATGTTTCCATTAACTCTTCAATCCACTCCCACTGTACTCGTTCAAATGCAGACTTTCACATCCCATATGCAAGAATTTCAGTTTCTCAAAAGACAATTTACTATGCAGGTCCCAAACTATGGAATGCATTGCCACCTTATCTAAAATCTGCATGCTCTCTGAATGTTTTCAAGAGACAATACAAAGAAAGGCTTTTACAATCTTATCCACATTGAGTCACCTGTTGTTTGTTGTTTATGTCAATGTTAATTGTTATATCCCTGGTTTGTATGGGTTTTTTCTTTTTATAATTGTTATTTTTATTTCCTATTTTGTATGTACTATTATTCTGCTTGGGTCTAATTTCATCCTATGTATTAACTTTATTTCTCATCTTGCCTTTCTCTCCTTCAATTTTCCTTCCTCTTCCCCTCTCTCTCTCTCTCTCTCTCTCTCTATCTATCTCCCTCTCTTGTTTCTCTCTGACCCAGCTGTAGCTGTATATGTATTCTCTCCCTGTTGTTGCACATGCAACAGTATACAATGCAATTATTTTATTCTAAGGGTCGAATTCACAAGATCTTTAAGTAGATCTTTAATCTGATCCCCACTCAATTTATGTTATTTGTGTTGTCATCTACTGATTTTGCTATGTCCATCTTTTTATATTTGTTATACATGTATGCGTTTATTCGCAATTCTATGTGTCTGTTTTTTATATTGAGTGAATAAATTATTTGAATTTGAATTTGATTTGAATTTGATTGTATATTGTCTTGTAACTGGATGAGAAATGAATCTACATGTGTGTTGGTCAAACAGTTTTTGAGTGTCAAGTAACGCCTGGCTGGAATGCTCCCCAGGGATTGGAGATTGTGCACACAGTGTGTGCGTGCAAGTATTGAATCAAATGACCGGGGTAATAGTATATAGTAAAGCGCTTTAAAGACATCATACATGTATTAAGCACTATATAAAAACCGAATTATTATTATTATTATTATGTGATTACAGAAGCAGCACTTGATCGACAAGGAAGAGGAGAAGTTGAGGGCACTCATCTCCATGATGGTCAACGTGACGATCGAGGTCCAGGAGAGGATGAGGAGTATGTTTCTCGCCACGGCTGAGAGGTGCCACTATATCTTCTCTCTTAGAGACATGAGGAGACTCTTCCAGTAAGTATCATACTTCATTTATCTGAGAGTTGTAAGGGTGATGAGGTCCAGGAGAGGATGAGGAGTATGTTCCTTGCCACGGTGGAGAGATGTCACTACATCTTCTCTCTTAGAGATATGAGAAGACTCTTCCAGTAAGTTTTTTTGTTTAATATAAAAATAAATAAATCTTTATTCAGATAAACATTCATGGATAACATCATACTATAATGTTTAAAAGAGATCAAATTATATCTGTATTTACTTGAAAGCGGGTTGTAGATGCATTTCCTGTAAATCATTGATTATCTTCATCCACATCTGTTGTCTTAGTTTTATTTTTCCAGTAAGTATATATATAATATTTCCAGTAAGTTTATCCTTAATTTATCTGAGAGTTTTGAGGGTATGCAAGCTCCTCTCTTCTGTTAACCGCCATACATGTACGTGCTTTATTACTTTGTGTGATCCTCTGTCCGGCTGTACAGCTAATGTTAGTTCATAGCTTGTACCAACATAAGGTTTGTTCATAGCTTTTATATCTATTGCAACTGGATGTCACATTCCTATGATGGTAGCTAATATGTGATAAAGAAGCTCTTTTGCATGGAAGGACATACAAAATAATAAAATTGTGATTGCTTGATGAATAAGCATAAATGTTCAAATTCTTTTCATTGTCATTTCTATAGTTGTCCATCCAAAGACAGGTTTATAGTGACCCTATCATCTTCACATAGAACTGTTGTCCAGGGGGTGTTTCACAAAGATCCTAAGTCAAACTTAACTCTAAGTTGGACTTAAACATTATGGAGAGCCATTTGTAGCCTTAAAATATAATATATTCAAAAGCAAAAATTCAAGTATTTTAGACTTTTCATAAATTCCCCATCAAGAACATGAAATCTCCTTGATGATAGGAAATATGAATGATTTAAATCAACATTTTATGCCTTTTAAATTAACTTTTACAATTTTTATCTTCAAAGATGCTAACGGCTTTCCATGATTGTTAAGTCCAACTTAGAGATAAGTTCAAATTAGGATCTTTGTGAAACACCCCCAGGTCTTACAATCTTCACTTCTGTGATTCTTAATCCTCCACAATGTGGTACGTCATCATTCAAGCAAGCTCTATTCTCGTTTATCCTTAGGAATATCTGTCTCTCCCTGAGACCCGGCACCAATCCAGACAACCTCCTGTTGCTATGGCGACATGAGTGTGAGTGGGTGTACGGCCAGCGGCTGGTCAGTCCGGTCGACTTTGACCGTTATCAGCTGGCTTTCGTGACCGCGGCTCGCAAGGAATTCACCGCCGAAGAACCGGTAATGTCAACATTCTCGATCAAACACTGTGCATGCAATTACCTTTCATTCCGCCATGGTTGTATGAATCATTGCCACACATTTAGAACAGAATCCTTTTTTTGTGTATAGATACATACAGCTTTATTTATAATCCGTCATTGTTTGCAATCATCAGCACTTTAATTCCAATTTTGTGATTTTTTTTTTCAACACCACACTATGATTTAACTATACTACCTTGTTGCGGCATGTTGACCAATCCCATTTGTCATGTACAGTTCATACGCTGTATATATTGTGTACTTCATTCCACATACATGTAGTGCTTTTGCCACCCAAACAAGACTTAATGGCCCGAATTCACAAAGGAGGTTTGTCGACAAACCGAGGTTTATGTGCGTCATACGACGCGTTTTACGCGTTTTTTACAAACCTGGTTTGTAAAGAACAAAAGGAGGTTTGGCGAAACAAAAGGAGGTTTGAGCTCAAACCTTGGTCTGAGCTCAAACCTTGCTTTGTGAATTCGGGCCATTGAGTTGATATCAGCTTATTGTGTATGTTTCAAAGTCTTTTTGAGTTTTGGTTGTTATCAAATGCATATATACAGCCAAACCTGCTTTAGTGACCACCTGTCTACAAAGACCACATTATTTGTTTCCCTTGAAAATGGTTTCTCATTGAAACATGTACTAAAGGAACCTGTACATAAAGACCACCTGCCTATAAGGACCACTTTTCTTGTCTTTTTTATTGATTCATGTCTTCACATTTATCAAGAGTTTGCATTTTTGTTTTCATCATATTTATTCAGAGCTTGCCAATGCACATGCATCACATTGCAGTGATAAGAATTTTAGTTGATAGAGATAAACTACGGCCTTAAATGCCGTATTATGATCGATGTCTGCAGCCGGAAGTGATAATGTTCGTTCAATTTAGAATAGACATCTGCAACTATTTCTTTCTATTCCATGACATTACATTCACAAGTAGAAATACACACTTAAAAATAGATAGAAGTGTTGATTGTCGATAATTATTTTATGTTCCATTTCACGTTTATAATATGCATATTTGCTTGAATGACCACCTATATTCATCTCTTTCCCTTGTAATGCACCCACATCATTCATACTACATCCACCATAACATCATCCTGTATATCGTTTGCCATTTTTAAAGTCTGAATCATATAGCCCAGGCCGCAATGCACGATGCGTTATGAAAGGAGAGAAAGTGGTATGATTATGTGTTCTCTTTGTCTGATTGTTTGCTCTGCTGTGCTTTTTGATCACATCATCTAATAGTGAATTGAAATTTGTTTGTATTTTCACAGGTTTATTAAAAGTTTTAACTGTAAGTGGGTGTCACCCCCTAAAGTTGACTGAAAATTACTTGTAACTTCAGGACTTTACAATTAAATGTCTTGATTCTGTTAACATTTTCTGGAAAGTTCTTCATCATGTTAACAAGACTAAATCTTTAAAGGTCTTCTCTGGTTGTATGTGTATGTAGTAGACCTATCAAGCACAGAAGTTGAATATTATTCACACATTCTTTAAAATCTCTTTTTCAAATTCTGGAAAATTCTTTATCTTATTTTGCCCTGTTTGATGGTCTTTGGTTATTTATAAGTCTGTAATGCACAGAAATTAATATTCATCTTCCAAATTCTGAACAATTTTTCATCTTATTTAGCCCTGTTTGGTGGTCTTTGGTTGTATATACATGTAGGTCTGTAGTGCACAGAAATTAATATTCATATTTCAAATTCTGGAAAATACTTTATTCTATTTAGCCCTGTTTGGTGGTCTTTGGTTGTTTATAGGTCTGTAATGCACAGAAATTAATATTCATATTTCAAATTCTGGAAAATCCTTCATCTTATTTAGCCCTGTTTGGTGGTCTTTGGTTGTCTATTGGTCTGTAATGCACAGAAGTTAATATTCATATTTCAAATTCTGGAAAAATTCTTCATCTTATCAAGCCCTGTTTGGTGGTCTTTGGTTGTTTATAGGTCTGTAATGCACAGAAGTTAATACTCAGTCACATGTTTTGGGGAAAAGTCTAAAATTGTCTGTCCTTTCAGATTGTATCTTTAAATCTTGAGGTGTCTCTTTTTTCTTTGGAGAGAACTTAATATCATGGGTACTGTTTGCTAATAATGAGGGAAACTCCTAACAGTAATTTTTTTCTTTTTTTTTTTCTTGTGTAACTTGGGGAATAATTGTCCTAGCAGTTTTTTTTTAAAGTTTGTGTTTGAAATGGTTATCATAACATCTGAACTTACAAAAATGGAAGGTAGAAAATATGCATGTCTTTTTTTTGTTTAACACCAATCAATATTCTTTCGATAAGAATCATGTAAGGTCTGGCCTTCAGAAATTTATTGATACCACACATTCTAATCCTTTTTGAGATCATGCAGTTAAGGTCATCAGAAATAAGTAGGTATTGAATGCTTTTCATTTCTAGATAAAAGATTTGCATTTCCATCTTTTGAAATTAAAAAAGAAAAACTCATCTTGCTGTTACAAGCAAATTTTGGGATAATTTTTTGGGCTTGCAAATTCCTGATAGGGGCTTTATTGTGTATTTATTCCTCTATCTTCACTGACATGTATGTGTAAGGTGCTATGTTAGTAAGCACATTGGTAGGCAACCATTGGAAGAAAAAAAAGATCTTGTAATTGATTTGGCTTCAAACTTACCGCTAGTGTCTGTCCTCTGTTGTTCCAATTCCTGTAATAAATGGAAATACATGGAAATCTAAATTATCTGTCCATGGGCATTCACTAATCGTCCTTTTCCACCATCCCTTGTCCTACCCATAGCTCCAGCTTACCATCTCGCCTGACCAGCCTCTCTTCAGCAACCTCGTCCAGCAGGACTCCGGCATAGTCACCGCCGGTGGGTACCGTAGCTCCCAGCAGGCCACCAGCAGCACCACTGGGTCGGAGGTGGAGAACACCGACCAGTACCAACCGTGCTCGGAGGTCGCCGGCGTCCAGAGGCTGCTCCAGGATGCAGTGGAGGAGTACAACAAGGGACATCCAAAGATCAAGCTGACTCTGTATAAGGTAAGACTCAATGTTTAAAGCCCATCTGCACTGGTTTAGCCAGGGGGAATTGGAACTCCCTGCAAGGTCACTGACAGGTGGTTATCACATCAAATCAGCTCTAAATTAACATAAGAAAAAGGGGATCATGGGGGACCAACAGGCACCGATTAGGCATTGTTTGCTATATATAGAGGGCGCAAGTAGCTAGTGCAGTGGAGCATTAGGATTAGGCTCTCTATTAGACAATAAAAGATGTTCATCTCAAATTCATAGAGGGCTTAGAAGGGAGGGAGATACATTTTAGTGGAACATGATCTGAAGTCCTTTAGGAGGATGCTAACTGGTACCTTTACTTCCGTCATTATTGTCTCAACACCCTTCTCAAGTTCTGTCTTTCAGCAGATATTTAGTATGAAAACAGAAATTCAACTTCTTTATTTTGGATAGCTTGTTTAATTGCATTTTTGACTAATTGCTGATTGTGAAGGCAACTAATCTTTAGTACAGGTTCCTGCGTTCATTTTTTTCTTCCTTTTACCTAATGTTTGAGACGAATGCGATGAGTTCTTGCATATTAGACCTGAACAGAGGTATGATATGGGTGAGAAAAAAAGGATGAAAAGTTGGCAGAAATATTTCTGCCTTTCTTTTGAAGTGTGCTTTCATTACTTTCTTACTTATCAAGTCACCTTTAACCTCTACTTAACTCCAAATTGATTATTTCTTTTCTTTATCCAGGAAACCATCCAGCGTGTCTGTCGTCTGGCCCGCATGATGATGTCAACCCACGAGGTAGGCCACGCCCTGCTGGTTGCCGATGGTAACCCGGGCCTGAGCAACCTGTTTGCCCGTCTAGCAGCCAGCCTATGTGGGTTCGGCGTGTCTGAGATCAGTGCTGCCCCTGAGGCTTCGTCTAGGAACTACAAGATAGATCAGTTCAAGGCTGACCTTGTGGCCATGTACACAAAGGCAGGAGTCAAGGTTTGTTTGTTTCAATGGAAAGCTTCTTTCATCTTTGAATGGTGGTGGTGGTTATTTTACCTGACTGCTAAGAAAGCATAAATGCTTGTAAGTAAGCAACCAGAAGACAGACGGCTGTAGGTCCTCTCTGAAAGACCTGGTAATGAGGATTAATGAGGAGACCACTGCTCTACCAATTGAGCTATCGCGCCTTAATGTAGTCTTCAGAGGTTTTAGAAAGAAGAAATTATTCTGAACATTAAAAAATTCAACAAACTACTTTGAAAATCAATGAACATAGCTTGAAGACCATTACCAATCCTGTCCCTACAATGGAGACAGTTTCAATGTCCTCAAGTTTAAAAGGCACAGTCGCTCACTTTCTGTTACTTTCCAGCATTTCTACATTAGTAGAGCTTTGTTACAATTACAGTTTAATTTATTTGGAGGTGGTAGAAGTGGATAGTGGATAAGTCATCAGACTTTAGGCCATATTTGTATGAGGTTCAAATCCTGTAGATGTCCTTTGGCAAGGTATTTATCTACATGTACATTTGTCACTTTTTACCCTGGTAAATTAAATTGATACCCAATAGCAAGAAATTCCTTGATTGCTTGAGCATTTTATGAAACTGGGCTAAAGGCAGGGTAATAGTTACTGTAGTGTTCAATTCTTTCTACCTTTAGTAAAAATCACTATGGCCCTGCATGTTGCCCAAAACTTACCATTGATAGTAACTTTACCATCAATGGTACCTATACCATGGAAACCTTGATTTTGATTGGCTGTTAAGCCCTGTTACCATGGTAGTTGACATTGATAGTAACTTTGCCATCAATGGTACCTATACCATGGAAACCTTGATTTTGATTGGCTGTTAAGCCCTGTTACCATGGTAGTTGACATTGATAGTAACTTTGCCATCAATGGTACCTATACAATGGAAACCTTGATTTTGATTGGCTGTTAAGCCCTGTTACCATGGTAGTTGACATTGATTGCAAAGTTACCATCAATGGTAATTTTTATGCAACAGGCCTATATCAGTTTTACTTATTATCATTATCAATATTTATTTGACAGGGTGAGAAGCTTCTGCTCCTTCTGACCGAAGAGGACCTCCACGAGGAAGACTTCCTGGTGTACGTTGGTGAGTTCGTTGTGACTGGCGCCATCACTCATCTCTTCTCGAGTGAGGAGCAGACGACCATCATCAACTCCATACGCACCGAGGTCACAGCCGCGGGGCTCACCTATACACGGGAGACAGCATGGAACTTTTTCCTCAAGTAAGAACTCTTTTATAAATGTAATGCTTCCTGGGAGTAAACAAGAAGTAGGATCCAGCTTTGATATTCACTTTGTTTTTAATACCCTAAAGTAAGAACTCGTCTAGATATTATATGTTTTATGATGACTTTTGCATCTGTGGGCCCCATCTTACAAAGAGTTGATATCAATCGTAACTATGTACATAAGAGATAGGAGAATGCAAACTTGCGATTGATTCGGATCAATCGTATGTCTTTGTTTTAAAGACGGGGCCCAGATTTACAACATTTAGGATCCATTTATATTTTCATACCAAAGTTGATTTCTTGAAATGTAATATATCACTATATAGATTGTCAACGAAGAGGGCAGCTTTGTTTTTCTAAATTAATTTCAATCATGAACATACATATGATACCAACCAAGGTTTATAAGCAGTGAAATTATAAAGTGATCTCTTAATGTAAGATCAAGATGGCTACATAAATGAGCTGTGTAAAGTAAACAAGAAGTAGTGATGCTTATTCACATTGTCTTACCCTAAAACTTTACACATTTCTTGAGAATACATGTACCTTATTTAGCCTTCAATGAAACTGACCTGTCGTAAAACCAAAGCACACAAAATATTGATTGAAATGAAAAGAGTTAACCAGCTCCTGACTCATTCAAATAACCTTTAACCCTTACTAGGACTGTGAGGAACAACTTCCGGGTGGTCCTGATCTCTGCCGACACTGGCCAAGACTTCCAGCGACGGTGTAGAGAGTACCCCGCCCTGACCGAGCATCTGAACTGCCACTGGTATCAGCACTGGACCAGGGAAAGGCTTGTAGATCATGCTATGGCCTACCTGCAAGGTATGGTTCTCTCAAGACTGAATTTTTTCTAGGTGATCGGCTAACCGACAATTGCTTTTGACTTTATCTTATGGATAAAAGGCTCAGTTTCTGATTTGTTGTCGGGTTAGTTTAAGCATTAGGTTAGAGTTAGGGTTTGGTGTGGTGTTACATGTGGGTCTAGGGTTTAAGTTGTGATTTTGGGTGACCTTTAAATCGGCAGCTGGAAAAGTGTCGCTGGACCATATGTATTGCAATCTGTTTCCCATCTTGTTCTTTGACATGTGAGGAGCCAAGAATAACTCAAAAGTACCTTTTCAATCTTGAGCTTTTAATTGAAATGAAGCATAATTTCATGATTTGTTAAATTTAAACTGTCATCATGTAGGGAATCACCAATCCTGCATTCTGACTATTCTTTTATATTCTGTACTCCTACCCTTCATGACGGAATCTTGGTATTTACCTTGGCAATCAATGGTTTTCATTTTTCTTATTTTGTTTATGTCACTAAAAGAGAAAATTGATTGATTGATTTGTTATTTTTTTAGTTCTTAACTGGTAGTTAGATAATAATGAACCAAACTACGCTATTTTTTTATTGTTAAAATGTGAAATATGTTGCACATTTTACAAATTTACAGATGTTGTTAAATTTATTCATGTCTTAATGGTATAAATCTGATATTGTTTAGGTACTGACGGGATGAACAACATCCAGCAGGAGAACCTCGCCCATCTCCTAGCGACCATGCATCTTGCTATCAGACAGCTGGATGGAGAGGAGAAAGGACCGGGAAGATACAAGCATCTTACCAACACTACCTATGAG
This sequence comes from Strongylocentrotus droebachiensis, assembly GCA_035222895.1. Classification (NCBI taxonomy): domain Eukaryota; kingdom Metazoa; phylum Echinodermata; class Echinoidea; order Camarodonta; family Strongylocentrotidae; genus Strongylocentrotus; species Strongylocentrotus droebachiensis. Next base: position 65,050 of record JAVYIG010002708.1, on the reverse strand, counting down.
AAGTTTGTAGAAAGGTGAGTCTGGAAGAGGATGTTGTTGATATTGATGATGATGATGAGGTGGTGGAGAAGAGGATGATGGTGATGGTGGGGGTGGTGGTGGTGATGATGAGGAGGAGGAGAATAATGATTATGGTGGTTGTGATGATGATGATAACAATGATGATGATGACAGCTGGACGGAGAGGAGAAGGGACCGGGGAGATACAAGCATCTCACCAACACTACCTATGAGAAGTTTGTAGAAAGGTGAGAATGGAGGATGATGTTAATGATGATGATGAGGAGGAGATAGAGGGAGGAGGAGAATAATGGTGATGATGATGATAATGATGGTGGTGGTGGTGGTGATGATGATGATGATGATGATGATAATGATGGTGGTGGTGGTGGTGATGATGATGATGATGATGATTGATGATGAGGGGAGGAGGAGGAGGAGAAGGAGGAGGAAGAAGAACAGGAGGAGGAGGAGGAGGAGGAGGAGGAGGAGGAGGAGGAGGAGGAGGAGGAGGAGGAGGGGAGGAGAAGGAGAAGGAGAAGAAGAAGAAGAAGAAGAAGAAGAAGAAGAAGAAGAAGAAGAAGAGGATTTGTAGTGAGATGATGATAACAATGATGATGACAATGAAAGCTGGAATTAGAAGCACATATGGATGTTGAACCTTAATTTGATTTGTGCATAGTAAGAATAGGGGATTTTATGCCGTAATGACGTTGAGATATAATTATATCATAGTGAGAAAGCCTGCTAGTAATCGTGTGAGACCTTGACTTCAGTCAAATTTCGTTTGTAGCACCATTTGCACAATATCTGAATTCCAGAGACAAGAGATTATAACTTTGAATCCTTGTAATTTTGATATTATTGTCTCCAGGTTTCTATCGATGTACAAGCAGCGACAAGCCAAGATCCATGAAGAACATCTGACAGTCACCAAGGCTTTACACCACATCAACAGAGAGAACAAGCTGGCCATGAGACTCCAGAAACAACTGGAACATGAACTTGTTGTACTGGAAGAAAGGAAAGAAGTAAGAAGCTACAGTGAAATCTGCTTTAGCGACCACCTGTATTTAAAGATCCCCTGTCTATAAAAACTACATTTGTTCTCCTTTGCAATAATTTCTCATAGAAACGTGTACTAAAAGAACCTGTACGTAAAGAACGCCATCCTATAAAGACTGCTTATCTTGCCACCCTTGACTTGTCTTTGTATAGAGGCTTCACTGTAAAATTCTCATTACAAGGACTTTTTTTTCTCAGAGTGTAAAATCGTTGTAAAAAGCAGTTGGGGTTTGTTATCTCTCACCCCCAAAGAGCTGTGGTAAAATCCACTATGGAACAACTTTTGGAAACTAAGAACTGTTAATTTCACGTTTTGATATAAGCCACTGAAGATTTCATTTGCATATGATCACCTGTGAGTGAATTTGTCATAGAAAAGTGGAACTTGTTATTTAGTACACACTTTGTGAAACGGGGCCCAGACCTTCCTTTCCCCAGAGTTGAAAGTTGTGGATTTCAAACAAAAACGATGCTGTCTGTAGAATATTGTAGAATAACAAATAATGGTAAAAGATACAATTTGTAGGAGATAGATATCAGTTGGTAAGATCACTGACATATGTTTTTTCTTCTAATGTATTTGACAGGGAACCATCAAGCTGCTTTCACAGATTGGTCAGGATAAAGCAATAGCAGGACAACAGGTGAAGATTGTCCAGAAGCAGCTGGACAGTCTGCTCAAGCTCAAGCAGGCCTTACCAAAGTACGCCCTAGCCCACGAGAGGGCGGTGTACAAGACTGTCGCAGTGGTAGCAGACACCAAGAAGGTGGTCCAGACGTTGGATGTGACCAGCCTAGGAGAGCTGAGAGGAATGCATAAACCTGATGTAGACATTGAAGATCTGCTGGCTTCCATCATTATGATATGTAAGTGAACATTATCCCACTAACTAAAGTTTTCATATGATACCTCTAATGACAAGAGTGAGAGTGGTAGAGAGGGAAAAGGCGGTGGTGGGATAGATTGATAGATAGATAAATTGATCCTAAAGAGAGCCTAGAGGAATGCACAAACCCGATGTAGACATTGAAGATCTGTTGGCTTCCATTATTATGATATGTAAGTGTGATCACTATCCCATTAACTGTTCAGATTTAATTCTAACGGTATTGTAGTGGATGGTTGAGAGGGAAAGGGAGGGGGATTGTGGTGGAGGGTTAGGTGAATAGGTAACTTTTTATAAAATCAAGTATACTGTATGCCATTGTTGTGAATATTAAAATATAAATGAATGTTTATGCGAATTGCAAGAATATTGATTCACATTTATTTAGTATTATAGTGATATGTGAGAATGTCATTAGAACACATTTTTTAATGAATAAGTGTCTTGTGATGATGAGGAGAATAAATTCATTTTATTTATTTATCTATTCATGTATTTATTTATTCATTCATGGTTCAGTACAAATTGTAAATAGCAGCCAATCACTGAATCATTTATAATTGACGGAAACATTTAGAAATACATAGAATATGATATTGCAAATGGTAAAAGGATTCAAACACCATGAAATATTTTTTTAAATTGTGTTTTGCAATTACTTAACCATTATTATTATTATTTATTATTATTATCATTATTATTTTTCATTATTATTATCATTATTATTATTATTTATTGCTATTTATGAGTAAATACACTGTATATGGATCTTTTATTTTCCTCACAGTGAAATCTCCCTCGTCTGACTTGACTTGGAGCAAAGGAGCTAAACGGCAGATGGCAAACATTGAAAGGTACAGGGCCCTTTTTCATCAAACTTGATATCAATAACAAGTTACAAGCTACTGTTATAAGCTACTGAAATCCGGCTGAGAGCAAATTTGTCTTAAAAATTTAGCATTTGTTATTGATAACAAGTTTTATGAAAGAGGGCCCAGGTTACATCATTTATGAGTACTGTGGTGAATTGAATTCACGTCCTGTACTCATTTCGCCGTAGAGTTAAGTTTTTTTTACAAATTAGAGCTTCAAAATGCTGACACAACATTACATTTCCACATGCATCACTCAAATTTTTTTGTTCCTAATTGCTCTTGATATTTTAGAAAAAAGGAGTTTGGTTCTCTATTCGATTATTAGACCTCCCTGCATGGTCACTGGCAGGTGATTTATCTCATCAAATCAGCTCTCAAATCACATAAGAAACAGGGGATCATGGGGGACCAACAAGTACTGCTTAGGCATTGTTGACTACACAGAGGGTGCAAGTAGATACAAGTAGTGCAGTCCCGCTTTAATTTTTTTTTTAATACCATTTTCAGATTCAACGAGGAGCTTGCTTCCTTTGATGACTCTGAGCTTCCCGAGTCCACTCTGAACCTGGTTGAACCCTACCTCAAGAAGTCCTCCTTCCAGGCTAAGAACATGCTGAGGAAGAACAACAACGCCGCTGCTGCCTCTCTCTGTAACTGGGTTAGAGGAGTCTGCAGGTGAGTTGATCTTGATTAAAGGGATTGGGTAACTTTGTCTCAGATTCTAAAAAAAATCCTGGATTTAGTTCATGCTGCAATCATCATTATAAACCTTTAGGTCAGTCAGGAATCCCTTGTCAGGAATCATTTTGAAGCGCAATTTTTTTAGGGCTTCGATATTACACCATATCACAAACACTGATAACCAGTAGGCCTTGCATCTCAGATTTAACATTGTTAAACGATGCCTTTAACCATGATCTCTGACCTGCCTTGTAGATATCACCGTCTCATGATCTCCAAGGTGAAGCCGCTCCACAGGATAAGGTCAGGAAAGAAAGGAAAGAAGTAAGAAGCAACACAGGAAGGTTGAGGAGACGAGAGTGGCCATCGAGGAAGCGGAACACAAACTCAGTCAAGAGTTTTGACCTCTCAATGATATAATTTCTGCTTTAATACTGTACTTTTGAGAATCAAACTTTACTTATTAACCATGACCTCTGACCTGCCTTCTAGATATCACCGTCTCATGATCTCCAAGGTAAAGCCTCTTCACAGGAAGGTGGAGGAGACGAGAGTGGCCATCGAGGAAGCGGAACACAAACTCTCTATGCTGGAGAATAAGAAGAAGGCTCTGGAGGAGAGACTCACAGACCTTGCGCTGAGCTTCGAGAGTGCCACGGTGGACAAGAATGACCAGGAAGACTTGTCCAGAAAGATGACCAAACAGCTGGACACTGCCAATAGATTCAGACATGTGAGTTTGTTATGTTTGTTTATTGTACTTCCTATTAAGTATGTTTTTTGGAATTAACATTTCAAATTCATGGTTTATATCTCACGACAACAGTAAAAAAGTAAAAACAACAACAGTTAATTGTACCATTTATTAATAATGTAAATTATCACAAGCACATTTTACCAACAGTACAGATGCTGTTTAATCTAATCGTGCTCCAGCAACAGTTCTCGATGGTCGATAGTAGTAAAATCCCAAATTTAAACCGTTAACCCAACATTATATGTACATGTACATACTTGTAACCCTAACCCTAAATTATCTTTTACAATCAAAGCCAAGAGCAAATGTTGCAGGAGCGAATGTTGGATCACCGTCCTTTCTTTCATTATTGTTATAGGATATGTTTCTGTTTTTTTACTGTTCTCTTTATCGTTTTTCTCATAGATCCTAGCAATGGAGCATCAGCATTGCCTCCAGATCTGCCAGTCCCTCCCCCAGCGAGAGTTTGCCATCTCCGGTGCCATAGCCATGGCAGGGGCCTTTACGACCTACCTGGGACCCTACGACCCCAAGTTCCGCCGGTCCGTCCTGACGGTCCATTGGCCGCTGTGTCTTCAAGAGAGAGGTGTTCCTCTCGTCATCGATGCTATAGATCCTATGAAAGGTGAGGATATTCTCATTTCTTTTGAGGTGTTCACACTTGTACAAGCATTGCTTTTTAGTGGACCCCTCTGTTTCCAATATGTATTTCTACATTTGTTGTAAATGTTTATAATTGATTTGTAATGTTTCGTTGGAAACATAAATATATTGAAATTGAATTGAAATTGAAATTTCATTCTTACCTGACAATTGGAGGTGAATTCTGCCAAAGATTAAAATTTGTGTCCAAATTTCAGAAGAGGAGTAGTATTCTAACTAGAATCTATTTGACATAGTGACAAGTTTTGAAGGGTCGGCCACCCATCAAAATGTCCTCAAACATTTTTAATACAAATCTAGTGATTTAAATCTTGCTCTAGCAATGTATCATTACGTTGTAGAATTGAAAGTAGTACTTAGAATAAAAGTGGCTTATTGTTTTTGTTTATAATGCATAAGAATAGTCACATATTCCTCCTGTATGCACATTTTAGCTTGTATTAATTGGACTAACAAGACCCTGTTGCATAAAGCTTACAGTTGATGGTAATTTGACCGTCAATGTTAACTTCTATGGCAACATCACTCAACACCCAATCAAACCAAGGTTTTCATGGAAGTTACCATTAATGGCAAAGTTACCATCCATATAGGTTTCATTCAACAGGGCTCTGGAATAAGTATCTTTCTGTAATACAAGAAAGTGATTGGCATATTAGTCCAAGAATACCCTTTTGTTTTCAGAAATAAAAACCTCAGTTCTAAGTAGCTTTCTCGGTTGAGTATAAGTGCTGAGGAATGTACATGTGCATGTATATATTGTATGCTTTTGATGATTAATTTGTATGGGGTTTGTATCTTGTGTTGTATAGGTTGGATTGTTGAATGGGCCATCCATACATCCCCCAAGACCCGGGCCAACACCGGAATGGGTAGCGCCCTCCCGCCATTAGACTTCGGCCAGCGAGACAGCGAAGGAACTCCAGCGCAACGCCAAGAAGATGACAGCAAGACGCCAGTGAACGAAGGAGAGACAGAGATTGAAGGACAAACGGAGAATGAAGGAAAGACAGGAGAAGAGGATAGAGAGAAGAAGGAAGAGGAAGGAGGAGATGAAGGAGGAGAGGATGATGGGAAGAGTCAAGAGATGAAGGAAAAGGAAGAGGAGATGAATGCCTTACTATCTCAGACACAAGGTACAGTATAAAATTATGAAATGTCATGAGAAGGTCTGTTTCACAGAACTTGTCATCAGTGACAAATGACAGTTTTTGTGATAAGCTACTGAAATCCTTGCTTCTGATTGGTTATCAGCAAATTTGTCACTAATTTTTGTCATTTGTCATTGAAAAAAGGCTTTGTGAAACCCGTCCCTGGTCAGTGACCAAGTTAACGTGACTATGACTATTTTGCAGAGGAGCACAGTCCCAGAGGAAAACAATCCTTTTCACGTCACTAAGGGTTCCATAGTTTGAACAGACACTCGAGTATAGGCAGTGTATATTTGGTTTATATCCCTCATTTTTAAGTAAAGCTTAGATCTACCGATGATCGACAGAACTAGAGTTCGACAGAACTAAAGAGAGGAAAACGAAATCTGATAAGATTTGAATGAAAGTAAGGAAGAAATGAAGGTAAAAATCAGAGAGCAAGGAGGTAATGCAACCAAGAGGTTAATGCACTTGTCATTTGTAAGACGCACCTCTTGACCCCCGGGAATGGTGCGTCATGGTTGCGTCATGTTCCCCAAAATCGCGACGCACAGTACCGTCATGGCCGCAAAATGTCCGTCACAATACTGACCCTTATGTGCGTCATAGTAAGTCACTTTACCACGTTGCGTCATTTGGTGTGTCAATGGGACCGTCACTTTCTCCAAGCAGAAGTGTTTCTCAAATGTGCGTCATTGGCTAGTCATTTTCATGAAATGGTGTGTCATATGTTTGACTCAAATGTGCGTCGATGGAATGTAATGGTGTGTCACTTTCTGTGACGGAAGGTGCGTCATGGTATCAAAATGTACGACTCACATCGGTACAATGACGCACCATTCCCGTGGGTCAAGAGGTGCGTCTTACAAATGACAAGTGCATAACCACTTCAATATGTTAATTTGTTCTCTCTTATCTTAATTCTTATTCATCCCAATGTTTCCATGCTCAATGAAAAAAAGGAACCACATCCATTCTTCATAATTGGTATTAATTTTGCTTTCCTCTTTCAGAGGGCCAAGACACACCCCGTAACGAGCAACCTGCAGCACCGGCGGCCGAGGAGCCCCAGCGAGGCTTCACAGCCCTCAGTGAGATCGCAGAGAGCCAGCATGCTTATGATGTAGATGCGTTCCCACAGATAGGGAGCGCTGAGTACCAGCGCTACGTCCAGTCGCTCATCAAACTGCTGGTGGGAGAGAAGTGTGTACACGACTGGGGAACTAAAGGTAAGTCTCAATACATTCTATAGGCTGTGTTCATATCTAACTCAGACCTGGTGGAGTTTTTAAGAGAGTATAGATTTCAATACAGTTTGTAATTATTCACTGCTATTTGAAGAGAAGTGTGTACACGACTGGGGAAGCAAAGGTAAGTCTGAATACATTCTATGGGCTCTGTTCAAATCTAACTGAAATTTAACAATACAGTTTGTAATCATTCACTGCTATATGAAGAGAAGTGTGTACACGACTGGGGAACTAAAGGTAAGTCTGAATACATTCTATGGGCTCTGTTCATATCTAACTGAAATTTAACAATACAGTTTGTAATCATTCACTGCTACTTTGGAGAAGTGTGTACACGACTGGGGAAGCAAAGGTAAGTCTGAATACATTCTATGGGCTCTGTTCATATCTAACTGAAATTTAACAATACAGTTTGTAATCATTCACTGCTACTTTGGAGAAGTGTGTACACGACTGGGGAAGCAAAGGTAAGTCTGAATACATTCTATGGGCTCTGTTCATATCTAACTGAAATTTAACAATACAGTTTGTAATCATTCACTGCTACTTTGGAGAAGTGTGTACACGACTGGGGAAGCAAAGGTAAGTCTGAATACATTCTATGGGCTCTGTTCATATCTAACTGAAATTTAACAATACAGTTTGTAATCATGCACTGCTACTTTGGAGAAGTGTGTACACGACTGGGGAAGCAAAGGTAAGTCTGAATACATTCTATGGGCTCTGTCCATATCTAACTGAAATTTAACAATACAGTTTGTAATCATTCACTGCTACTTTGGAGAAGTGTGTACACGACTGGGGAACCAAAGGTAAGTCTGTACACATTCTCTTTGCTTTGTTCTTGCGTGTCATCAGTGTGCAAACCTTGTTATGACAGATCAGAGACGCTCCATATTTGTTGATATTATAAAAACAGAATGAACGCTGTTAGAGAGATGTATGTACACAACTGTGGAATGAAGGGTATGTTCTTAATATTGTTTAGGCTGTGTTTACATCTACTCAAGATCATTGAAGTATGATTTTAAAGCATAGATAATAAAAACAATCTGTGATAGTTTAAATCACCGGCCAAGCAGCAGTTGGAGAGACGTGTGAACATGACCATGGGACCTAGTATATTTTTCAATGCATTAGTTTGGCTGTGTTTACATCTACCTTAGATCTGATAATAGAACAAAAAGGTATATGAGTACAGATGAAAGTGGACATCTAGATAAATCTTGATTCCTTCTTGGTATAACATAGTCAAAACTTATTTGTTTTTCGTCAATCTAGGCCTGAGCTTGAGACAGATGGAGAACCTTGCCATCCAGAAGTCGTCATGGCAACGACCTCCATATCTGATTGACCCCGACATGGAGGGGGTGCGCTGGTTACGAAGAATGATCTACCAGGAGAGACTGGTCAACATTGATATGCAGACAAGGTAAACAGAGCAATATCTTCTATCATCAAATCGCATGCCTCACATCTTCCAAAGTGCACATTAGTACATCTATGCCATAGTCCTTGTGATAGTATTTTTAAATTGTCTTTGATAGTTTTTGTATTTGTGCTGTATTGCCTAAAGAGCTGCCCACTAGATTTATAATGCTTTGTTCAATTATTTGTTCCCCATTAGATTGTATTGTATAGACAAATTTAGATCGTGAATGCAGAGGATTGCACTTCAGTGTTTTTCATCTATCTAGACTCTGTAGAAAATTGCATAGAGCCCAATGTGTTGTTAAGCTTTGAAGAGGAAGTTGGAGAGCTTCTTGAAGACAACCAAAATTGCCATGTAGAAAGAGAGAAGCAAAATTTCCCTGTAGAAATTGCCATGTAGAAAGAGAGAAGCAAAATTTCCCTGTAGAAATTGCCATGTAGAAAGAGAGAAGCAAAATTTCCTTGTAGATAGAGAGAAAGCAAAGTTGCAGAAGGAAAGAACATGTATAGTAGTTAGACCATACAAATATGATCATTTAGATATATAGAAAGTATCCTTTTGATGCATAGATTACACTGCTCTCCACACAATTTTTTAAAATCCAGATATTTTGTTTTCGAAAGACATACTTGCTAGAGAACATATTAGATACTTAGTTCTTGTATCTATTTCTAATTTTTATATAAAATGTTTTATTTTTGTTTTTTCCTTCATCTTATTCATGCATGTCCCATCCTACCCTGTTATTGTCTTCATTAGATGGTAAGTTTCAGAATTCATAACTATGATTTTTCTTTCTTTCATGAATGTACTTTTCTGACTTTGAAATGAATTGGATTTGGGATTTAGCTGGTAAAGGGGTGTATATAATTTGAGTTATGTTACATAGTTGGTGTTGTGTTGGTGTATTGTTTTGGTGGTAGTGGGCATTAAACATACTGTATGCACGGTGTTAAAGAGCTTTCGGTTAAAGAGGGGACTTTTGAAAGAAATATTTGAGTACTTATTGAATATGAAGTTGAACTTGCCCCCCCCCCCAAAAAAAAAAAAAAAAAGGAAAAAAGAATCAAAATGAAAGGAAGCCACTCCAAATTTGTTTTCATTTGTGGAAAATTAGAAGCTTTTAATGAGATTGTTGGAAATGTTACAACTTATTATTGGTCCTATTTACTTCAAACTTTCACGATTCTGTTTCTCATATTTTTCTGCTTCCATTCAAATGAACTTTTTACAAAGTTTGGATTGCTCTTTAATCATCATTATCAAATACAATATAATAATTGATATTCAGTTAATATTATTTATAAATCATTATCTCTCTATTTAACATCAGTTTCAATGTAATTGGTATTAAGTACCTTTTCTCTCTAAATTATTATCTCTAATTATCATTGGTCCTGTTTTGTTTTATAGGAGACATCAACAAATCCATGTGTATTCTAAAGACACATTTGAATTGTAAGATCTCTTTGCATGCCAGTGCATGAACTAATATATCTCACTCATACATCTTACCCATTCATCTCACTTTCTCGTAGAACTCACAACTTACATTGACTTAAAAATCTTCTTTTTTTTTAAAGAAAAAAAAAGACACATACATTTTAAATAATTTTTGGACTGGACAATGAAATACCATGCTTTTTGAAAAAAAATGGAAATCCTCTGAAAAAGTATTGTGAAATATTTATGGCTTGAACAATGCCATTGCATGAACTAACTTATCTTGCACATCTCACTCTCTCATTTTAAACTGACAGCTAGCACTCTTCATTATTTAGCAGACACACACAAAAAAAATGAAATTGTAAAGAATTGTGAGACTTTGCAATTACATGTATGTAGCATATTTATATCACAGTTTTTGGACATCTTGAAGAACTATTGTGAAATATTGATTTCTTGGAAGTTATTTTTGCCTGAAGTGCCTGTAAATTTGTGGAAAGAATATGCTAGATATTTATTCAGTGAAAAAACATTGAAGTAGTGTAATTTTAATGAAAAGTTATCATTTATTTTATGATCCTGAGTTTCAGTGCAGTCTACAGAAGACTTTTTAACACGAGCATTAACTGAAATATTGTTCTTCAAGCCATAGGAGCTTTGGCATCGATCAATAAAGCCTATTAGATGCCTTCTTTTTTAACCACCTCACCCCACCCCAAGCTATTGTGGACATGCTTATTTGATTCATGCACATTTTACCATAGTTAGCACTTTAGAACACAATTGTTTCCTGCACAGTAGCAATAGTTTTAGACTCATTTTGCACCTTGACTGCCGGAGTATGCTGTCTATACACATTGATAGTGCCTTTTCAAATTAGAAAGTTTGACTTTATGAAATGTAGTTATCTGCTTGAATGATTTTCTCAATTCCTGCACCGATTTGCATGTGCATCATATTGTATGACCCATTATAGAGATTCAGTTATTTATTTGTAATATTTCATGCAGTTTTGAAAATGCAAGATTTGAACTGTATTTCCAGTTAGATTTCATGACATAATGCAGTGTTCCATATAATTAGCATGGTCTGATTGCAGCATATACAAGTCATGTAGTGTGTTTTTCCAAATTATATCATACCCATTTTCTTTTTCAAAATTGTATATAATATATACAATCAAACAGTATTATGAACAGTATATTATACTGTTCATAATACTGTTTGATGGTACATATAAAAATACATTCCAATTAGATATCACAATATACTACATATACTTCATGATATACTCCAGGTAATACAAACATAGTATTGGTAGCTTGCTTACTTTTCTATGTAATTCACCAACTTGATGTGGACTTTACATTTTCATTTATTTCATAAATTCTGCTATGTCAATAAAGATAGTCACCCATATTGTATTGCAGATTATTGAAATTAATCTTTTTTAAAATCCTTCATTTGTTTTGTTCCAAAAGAAGATTTTAAAAAAGAACTAAACAAAATGCCCTTTAATATTAGGTAATTGTTAAAGCTTATGTTGGCTTGTACGTAATGCATTGTATTGTTAAAATTGCATATCTGATTTATTTTGTTTGACTGATTTCCATTGCAATGCTTGCCATAGCCATGTGGAAAACAAGATTGGGTAGGTCTCTATTAATGCTCTTTTTCTGTTTTGCTTGAAATGTTCATACATTAATGTGTGTTCTAAGATATGAGTGATACTTTTTGACCAAGAAGCCACCCATGAATGTATACATTTAAACATGCTGATTCTTACCTTCAGAGAAAATTAAAGTAATTTATATTAGGATTTGTTGTTGCTGGTGATGTTTAGTATCAGTAAATATATTACCCGGTGCTAAATTTATCTTTATTTTACAACTCTGTTTTTATGGTAATCTTGAATGGTTTAGTTCAGTGGTGGATGTGTTGTAACACTGGTATATTAGATAACAATAAGACTTTAAACATCTTTAAAACCCAGACTCAAATAATGAGAGGAATTGAAGGGAGTGTAGCCTGGCAAATACTGGTTAACGCCATCTACGTCTTCTTTTGGACAACTGCACGTAAACCAATGGACTTGATTAACGGTAGTCAGCGACTTAATCTCTACATGGTCAGCGTTTCGTGAAACAGACCAAAGTCCTCCTCATGCTTTGGTTTCACGTGTGTTGCACGCACGTGATTGCTGCGGTCGCGTTGTCCATAGTCAAATTATACCCCGATTGGCCCTGAGTCAGGCTACAGGAAAGACACATAGTCTCTTCAGGCTACACTCCCTATAACTTCTACATGAACACTAATTGTAGGATTTAAATGTCTTGTGAAGCTTATTGTAGACTCGGTCTGTAAACCGTCTTTGGAATTTGCTAATTGAAATGAATATTTGAGAAAAATAATAATGTGCCATCTGCCTACTGCAACAGGTTCGACCCATCCATGGTGGTGCGTATAGAGAAGGCCATTCTTGGAGGACGCCCCCTGTTGATGATGAACAGTGTAGACTGTGTGGATTCCATGTCAGCTCCTCTCATCCACCATGCCAACCACGGCACTGAAGAGGGCGGTAGTGGAGGTAGGTCAAAGGGTGAATCCCTATACTGCAACATTTCATTCTGTATTTTCATAGTGAAAAAATAAGTTAATAGATAAATCAAGTATTGTAATGATGGACTTGTCTGTGATAGGAATATACATGCATTGACCAACCTTAGCTCAATAACATTGTTTGTATGTACATTAAAGAATGATATTATTACAGTGAAGTGTTGGGTCAAAGGCTGCAGTTGTCAGGTCATAAAGAAGAAGACAAAAGTTATTTACACAAAACAACTTGTACTAAATTCTTTAAAAAAGAAAAAGCCTCGAGAGAAAAAAAGGATTTCAGAAAGTAGGTTGAATACTACATGTCTATACAGGCCTTCGTAAACAGGGACATTTTGTGAATGTTCTGTGTCAAGAAGGTATCAACATGCAAGCCTTTCTGCAATATCCAATTTTGATATTTTCATATCACTTTTCCACTACCATGAATGCTCTCATCAAATACTCTGGACACAGACTGCTTGGTTCTGAGAACTACTGGGTAACTTAAGCTGTAACCGTTCAAGTAAATAAGGAATTCCACTTTTGGTCTGCTTGATTTTTATATGTATCCACATGTCACCAAACTGTCCTTCAATTACATTCATTTATCACATTCCCAACACCATAGACGCTCGTCTCATCAAATACTGCGGACGCAGGTTACTCGGTCACGAGAACTTCCGTGTCACCATGGCTACCACCAACATGTACCCAAACTTCAGCGCCAGGACGGCGTCAGCGACGACCATGATCAACTACAACGCCTCTCCCGAGATGCTACGAGAAGAGCTTCTGGATAGAGCATTTGCCAGAGTCATGCCCATGCTGTACTTGGAGAAGAAGAAGGTGTTGAGAGCCATTCAGCAACACAAAGAAACCTTACAGGTAAGATAGGCTGGTTCAGTGCTGTTTGGTCTACAACCAGTAGGTCTACTACCCATCGGTCTATTTTTCATTTAGTCTAATTTCCAGTTTGTCTAAAGCCCATTTCGTACACTATTCATATGGTCTAATGATCATTTGATCCTAAATAACAATCACTATCAAATGATTATTAGACCTTATGGATAGTAAACAAAATGGGCATTAGACATACTTGGAATTAGACTACCGGTAACTGGTTATTAGACGTAACGAGCAATAGACCAAATAGGTAGAAGATTTATTGGAGATTAATCCAAATGGATATTAGCCTTAGTGGTCATTAGACCAAATGATAAGTAAACAAAATGATTGTAGATCATTTGGATAGTATTTGGTGTGATCTTACCATACCAGTTTGATATAACAGTAGCATTCTGTTCTGTATCCTCTCCAGTTCCTGGAAGACAAACTCCTCCAAGTCCTTGAGGGTGAGGTCTCGTCTCAAGAGATCACCACCCACACTGAGTACGTCTCCTCCATCGTTGACCACAAGGAGACCGTCTTCGCCCGCCTGGAGGCCGCAGAGCAGGCCCTCTTCCAGCTGGAGCGCATCAGGGACCAGCTTCTACCGGTGTCCAAGAGGGGCGCGATGCTCTACTCCGTGGTGCAGAGCCTCCAGGGCATGCAGAGGGAGTATAGGGTCTCGCTGCCCATGTTCCTCTGGATGTTTGATCAAGCGGTGGGAGAGGAACTGCCCCCGGAAGTAGCCCAGGAGGAAGACTGGCATGATGTAAGTAATAATAATAATGATAGATAATAGCTCACATGTATAATACAACTGATACTTTGTTACTAGGCGCAGTTCATATTATTACACCGGTCATCGGATTCAGGCTTACCCGCACACAATGTATGCACATTGTCCACTCCCTGGGGAGCATTCCGGCCGAGTAATGGCACGTCTTCAATATTGTAATCACAGAATTACACATACTACAAAGATTTGAGAAATATATGGAGCCTAAGAGACTAATTCACACATTAATCGTAACTAAATGTGGTAGTGATTCAACTCTTGTTTTAATTTGCAACTTATAGATTCCCCTTTAGGTGTTATCATTGGCCAAGATTCGGAATTCATATTGCATTCATATTTTGTTGCTATATTGGAAAAGTCTCTTTTAAACTCGAAGGTATTCATAGGTTAGTATTGTAGTAGAGTGTGGCATGCATAACATTCAAATGTTGTTGTGAACTGGTCTATTAAGAGCTCACATACGAAAGCAATATCATTGCACATACATTGTACCAGATTATATTTATTCTGTAATTAGAATGTGTGTGTACTGTGAAATAGAGATACATTAAAATGGGTAATTCCATAAATTAGGGACCCACTTTGTGACACTTACATAAGGAATCCACACATATTTGTGGCTCTGAGTAAAGACTTAAATAATAGAGTGAGATTGTAAAGTGATTTCCAAGCAAACTATTGCATCCTCATACCTAGTGGGTTCCTTATTCAAGTGGGTCATCAAAAATGTTACAAAGTGGGTCCCTAATTTATAGAATTACCCAAATACGGAAAGCAATAATCAGAAATACAAATGTATTATTCTTCTTTTGTTGATGGTAGGCTGCAACTGGAAGTGATGATGAAGATGATCCTCGTCACGGTAAAGTGGCTCCACCTCCCAGGCTTGGTAGCGCCTCGAGACGCATCTCTGAGAAAAAGATTGCCGTGGGTGACGGAGAAGGAGAGGGGCAGGAGGCTGGAGCAGGTAAGAAGTGTTCTTGTGATTGTGAGGTGTGAAGGGAGAAAGAGAAGGAGAAAAAGACAATAGCGAGAGAGAGAGAGAGAAAGAGAGAGAGAGTGAGAGAAGAGAGGGGCAAGAGAAGGAAAGAAAGACATAGAGAGAGACAGATAGAAAGAGAGAGAGAGAAATATTACAAAATTACAAGTAAACAGCAGTTGGGGTGTTGAGAGAAAAGAGAAGGACAAGATTGGCAAGTTTGCACACACATTTTTAAACTATCCTATGAATTGATGGAAGGAAGAGATAGTATTGGGAAGGAGGAAGTGCATGATCGTTTGTTAAGGTGGACTAAGGTTTAGATGGAGAGTTACTTGAATGTAAGGTTAAGATAGAGAGATAATGGATATTCTTGTCTTAGATGGTTTGCACATGTGGCAAGAAGAGAGGCAACACACTGGCTCCAGAGGGCTCTAAACTTCCGGTCACCGGAAGAAGACCTCACGGGAGACCCAGGAAAACTTGGAGGGAAACCTTAGAAGAAGATGCCAAAACATCGGGTATCAGTCATATGGATCCCACAGACAGGAAAGCTTGGAATGCAGCCATTAAGGAAATGAAATGTCCTACCACACAAAGTGGGACAAATGGACTTAAAACGCTGATGATGATGATGATGATGATGTCTGTCAGATGGAGATTCAGAATATATTTCTTACATTCTTCCCCATGTCATTTTATTTCCTTTCCTTTTGACCCAGAATCGAGCGTTGAGGAAGACGAAGACAGCACTGAAGGCGCTGCTGGCACATCAGTCCCAGACATAGTGATTCCTGAGGTACCAACCTTCCCCTCAGGAGGCTTGGAATACACCAACCTCTCAGCTAACCAGGTCAAACAGCTCGTTGACTGCCTCACACAGACAGTATTCCAGAATGTTAGACAGTAAGTAGTTGTATATAACCATGTTTTATCCAACCCAATGCAAGTCACGTGTGGAGTCCCTCAGGGCTCAAATTTAGGTCCCCTTTTATTTTTATTGTACATATATGATATAAATTATTGTTCAAACATTTTGAAATTTGTTCTATTTGCTTTTTGTAAGTAGAAGGATTATCAGGACCCTGTCTTGGAAAGAGTTGCGATTGATCTGGATTGGCTGCAAGTCCTCCAATCAATCACAAACTTACAAACTGCTAAAACATTACTTGATTGTGATTGATATCATTGTGTGATCAACTTTAATCCATCGTAACTGTTTATAATACAGGGCCAAAGAATGGGAAATTACTGGAATGGTTGTATGGACCGTATTGATCATATCTTGCTGCCTTTTTAAGATGAGTTGGGAAAAGAATGGCAATGTACACAAGTGATAACCAAGGCAAGTTCGGTTGAAATTTGAACGTCAGCACAGCTAAAATATGGCTGCAAGAAAGGAGAGTATCTGTATCATCTGCCGAAAGCTAGGAGGTCCTTATCCCCTATTTTTTTTTTTGAGAAATAATGCTTGTTGGCTATCAGCGCACAATAGTTCCTGAAGCTGACAAATAGCCCATGGTCTACATCGAAAGACCACCCCTAAAAAGATCAAATCTTAAACAAAAAGGTTCACCATTGTTCTGCTTAAATTTTTTCAAATAGAGGTTTAATGTGTAGATGGAGGCTCTAGAAACTGCTCATAAGATGTTTTGTTTTGAGATACAAAGCAATTTGGAAAGCAATGGTTATAATTGTCCCGATTTAAACTTTAGGAGCCTGTACGATGAGCACCGTCTCCTGTTTGCCACCCTGCTCTGCATCAACATCCAGTATGAGACAGCCAACATCTTCTCTGAAGAAGAACTAGCTCTGCTCCTACAAGGTAGGATCCAACGATCCCCTTTCATCTCACTCCCTCCTTTCAAATCATCCTCACTCCACCCTTCCCATTCCCTCATTTTGACTCCTTTCAAACCCTTGCCACTCCCCCTTCCCTTCTATCTCTCCCAATCCCTCCCCCTTTTCTCCCTCTCCTCCCCTCTCCCTATCACCATACCCTTTCGTAGCTCCCTCTCTTTTCTAAATGTACTTGGTGATGTATTGTTCTGTGTTTGTGTTGAATGTTTCCTGACACCACAATTAATACTCTCAAGTCCCCTTTTGGAAGTTTAGATAAACTGCATTGAAAAATTCTACAAACTGGTGCCAGAAAGGACTGTAGTTTATTTAGTAATGTAATGAGAATGCCCTCTCGCCTCTTTTTTTTGTAGCTACAAAATTGCATAGCAATTGTCCAATATCACAATATCATAAAATTTCCCCTAAGACAAATTTCGGGAAATGTAGATGCTGGGTAGATGTAAAATAGCGATTTATTGTAAATAAAAGCTTTGACTTGAACAGATTTGCTGTAGAATTCAGAGGAAAGCCCCCTAGCTAGAAGCTACCCCCTAAAGTGAAAAGCAGTAGATAGAAAGATAGCATGTGTTGAAAAGCTTGGAAAGCATGCCTAGTTGAGGGTTTTAAATGTTATTTTGCACCGAGTGTTGTTTCAAAACCCTTTGTTTGTATCTATTTTTTGTTCATTGTCTCTTTTGTTGATAACTCGTGAATTTATACTCAGGTTAACTTTGTTTATTTACATACTTTTTCTTGTTAAAATTTTGAAATAACTTGGGAGTTTCATCTAATCTTTATTGTGTGAATAATTTGATATTGTAATTTTTCATCAAAGGAAAGAGTCTTGAGCAATTCTCGCTACCCCAAATAGCGATTCTGCCGAGATCCGGGGAAAATCCTGAAAACGCGCATTGCATTATGGGATAGCTTTTCGACATTACAGCTTCCTGTGCAGGCGCTATATTACTAGGCGCGATAGCGCAAACGTAAAACGCCGTCGCCACACAACGTGTATGCACCGAATATGTCGTCTGCTCGGTCTTGTTTTTTTTTGTGCAAATATTTCAACGTTTATTTGAACATTTCATTCGTTGTTTTTTGCGTCTTTTGACATCAGTGACGATGGTTTTCTTTTGTGAGGCTGCACAGTGCTGGGCTCATGATTCCAAGCGTAAGAACCCTGATTTTAGCGTGCGTGAAAACTCTGCACAGCGAACACAGGCGCTAGCGCCAGCGGGATGGGACTCTATACCGGAAGTTGTAGTGACGACCCGAGAGAGTGAAAATTACCTCGTCTCGCGAATTTCGAGATTTTCGTACCTATTTAGGGTAGCGAGAATTAATTATAAATATTTCAAAGTTTTGATTGTGTTATATGCATTAGAAAGAAAAATTGGTAGCTCTAGCTAGCTATTAGATTTCAAAAATCATGTAAGACTAGTCCAACTTAGCACAGGATTTTTTGTTAAACGTAAGCCCATCCATAAGCTGAATGGCTGTCTTAGTTTCCTCTGCGTATTGTTTGCACAAGAGGTGCATATAAATCACACTCTTTTCAACATTTGAAACTAGATTTTAGCAAATTCTTCAGATTACAATTAATTTTTGCTCAAAATAAAATATCAGTTCATCTTATTCAATAGTTACAAAGGCAGTTCTTGACAAAATTCATGTCCCTTCTTTCATGCTATGCTTGGGGCTCTTTTCTTTCAGTCAATTATACTTAATGTATAATTAAATGCATGTTTTTGAGACATTAATCACCAACTTACACCGTAGCTATCAACAAATTATGTTTAAATTATTTATTTTTAATTTTTTTCTGCACATTTACTATATTCATCATCACTTCTAATGAATGCTTCATGAGTCTTTTCTTTCATCATGTTTTCTTTTTCTTGCATCAAATTGTAATCCAACTTTTGACAATGATCAGGTCGAATGCCTTCTACTAAACGCAACACTGTCCTGCATGACTTATGCAATTTGCACTCACAAACACGAATCGCAGCAGGTGGGACTAATGGATTTTTTCCTTTTCCAGTGGAACCTCATTATAATGAACTCTGTTATAACACCTCTAATTATAACATACTGACAATGTAATACGGTTTCCAAATTGTTTTGCATAACGATTCTAACTCGTCCAGTTTCGTAGGCTGTTCAAATTTTGACATCATACTAATATGTTTGAACCAGCATGCAAGAAAAGCTTGCCTTCATTCTTGCAATTCAATTTTCTTTCTTGAAATGCACAATTAATTTCAGTAATGTGTTGATATAACAAAGTAATTCCCTGGACCTAGGTGTTCTGTTATAACGAGGTTCCACTGTATTATATTTTGTTTTAATGTGAAATATTCATTGCATGGTTAGTAAAATTATTTCTTAAATTCATGCATGCTCTGATCAGTATTATTTTATTGGTCATTTTGGTGTTCTTTATGCTATCGGGGGAGTCTATTTTGATACAATATAATATCTAGAAAAAGCATGTATGCATGTACAGTATGTCCTAGATTTTTTTTTTTTTAAATTCCATGTTTGGGGATGAAGAATTTTAGTTGGAGAGGTACATGTGGTCATGAACATATAATGAGACTAGAAGAAGTGGAGGGAGGGATCAAGTGTCATCTTGGCGCAAAAGACAGTAACCCCTCCTGAGAAAGAAAAAAGCTGATGTGAATAAATTATTCTGATGATGATGTCATTTGACGATGATGATGATGACGATTATGATAATGATAATGACGATGATGATGATGATGATGATGATGATGATAATGATAATGACGATAACGATGATGATGATGATGATGATGATGACGATGACGACGATGATGGCAATAATGATGATGATCATGCATGATCTTGATTATTTTATGAACTGTTAATGCAGGGAAATGGATTGTTTTTCATGACTTGGAGTCAAACTCATGCTGCTTCTTTACTTTGAAATGTTTGTTGGGCTCTAAGTTATGAATTTTAAACAAAAAGTGAACATATAGTTTTGTCTCTAATTTTATTAAAAAGAAAGATAAAGTTGAATAGAAGACATTGATTGTGTTCTGGGTAGAGTGTAATTGTAAATGGTCAATTTTGGCACACACATTACAGGTAACCCTGGACTGGGCACCATGGAGTTGACCCTGCTAGACTTTGGATGCGATGCCCCGCCCCCAACCTTCCTCCCTCCCGACAAATGGGAGGACATTCTTGCCATCTCTGTCCTCCCCGGTCCCCTGGACTCTCTCTGCATCCAGATGGCAGAGATGCCTGAGAAATGGGAAGAGTGGTATCAATCGTCAGAGCCGGAGAGGCTTGCGCTGCCTCTTAGACCAGCCACAGGTGAGGGCCGGGAAAATTCAAGGGGGGTGTTTCACAAAGATCCTAAGTCAAACTTAACTCTAAGTTGGACTTCAAAATTGTGGAGAGCCATTTGTAGCCTTAAAATAAAATATATTCAAAAAGCGAAAAATCCATTATTTTAGACTTTTTATAAATTCCACATTAAGAACATGAAATCTCCTTGATAATACAAAATATGAATGGTTTGAATCAACATTTTATGCATTTTAAATAACTTTTACAAAGTATTTTCATGGATGCTAATGGCTTTCCATAATTGTTAAGTCCAACTTAGAGATAAGTTCAACTTAGGATCTTTGTGAAACACCCCTAAGAAGTCATTAGGGAATACATTTACCATGACTGACCAATATGGAAATCAGCTCTTGGTGTTTGATGTTTTACCTTGGTGGAGAATAATACAAATGTTACAATGCTAAACTGATTGTAGATTGAACCTATTCAGATTTATAGATTATCCTTTAGTAGATCATCTGACCGGAATGAGGCCCTATTAAAGACCTTGGTAATTTATGGAGTCAACATTTTATCTTAATCAGCTTTACAAAATCATGTATGTAATCTGACTGCAAAAATGCCTTCATAAGTACTTTATGTTTGATCTGTAAGGCAAGCCATGGACAAGCTTAAGGATTGTAAAGAGTATTTTTTTTAAAATTGGCAGGACTTAGCCTAGTTGTGTGTAAATAGTACAGTTGAGAATATGCTGAGGAGGAGGATGATGAGGTAATGGCGACCATAATGGTGACGATGACAATGAAAAAGATGATGATGTTGATAATGTTTATGTTAATCATCATCTGTATTTTTAGATTTCTGGCATAGAATTGGCTTTACTATATCATCTTTTTATAAATATAATGCTTCCTGGGAGAAATTCAATTATTTAAACATATTTGTGGCTTACACCAAGTAAAATAGATCGATTGATCGATCTGTAATTGAAAAACAACATATAACATCTTTAATTTTTTTGTATAAAGGTGAAGAGCGTCCAGTAGACGAGCAGGGCCAGACTTCCCCCCAGAGCAGCCCCGACCTCGGCTCTCTCAACGAGTTCCACCAGCTCATCCTCCTGCGTCTGCTCCGCCCGGACCGGTTCCCCGCCGCCGCCTCCCGTTACGTCCAGCGCCACTTGACGTGCGTCAAACCCCTGCCGTCTGCCATCGGAAGCATCCTGGGTAGCGCTACCCGCTCCCTGGCGGTCATGGTGTTGATGCCGCCGTCGCCAGCAGGAGGGAACAAGAGGCTACCCAGTGAGCTCAAGTCTAGCACAAGGCCGGTGGATATCCTGCAGACTTATGCACATGTAGGGATGCAGTGATTGGCCAGGGGGGTGTTTCACAAAGATCCAAAGTCGAACTTAACTCTAAGTTGGACTTAACAATTATGGAAAGCCGCCAGCATTATTGACAATATTTTGTAAAAGTTATTTTAAAGGCCTAAAATGTTGATTAAAATCATTCATATTTCCTATTATCAAGGAGATTTCATTGTTCTTGATGTGGAATTTATGAAAAGTCTAAAATAATTGAATTTTTGCTTTTTGAATATATTCTTTTTAAGGCTACAAATGGCTCTCCATAATGTTTAAGTCCAACTTAGAGTTAAGTTTGACTTCGGATATTTGTGAAACACCCCCCAGATCGTGTTGCCATTGAGATATCATTTCTTTTGACTTCTGTCTCTGCTCTTTAATTTAGTCTCAACTGCCTCTGATCATGTCATGAATTTCATTTTCTCTCACGTACCATATTCGTTTGTAAGTCTTCTTTGTTACTCTGATTTTACAAATGTCTTGTGAGAGGCAGAAAGTCATCAACTCATATACATGTACTTTAGTAATCATAGAGTGAATGCACCTTTTGGTCTCGGCAGCTAGTATGGAGTACACGTAGTTACATGTACTGTAAATGTGTTTAAATTAGGAGTTTTTATTGGTCATGCACTTATATGAAGTTTATGTAAACTTAAGCAAATTTGACTTTTCAGTAAACATTCAGTAAACATATCTAATTCTTTCAAGAGAGAATTTAATATTTATATGTATTTGAAAAAGTCTTTGAGTTTTGCTCATGGATCACACAAAATCATTCAACTTTAACCATTTCTCCCTTTACGATTATTTTTATGATTCAGAAAAAGAGCATTCCTTACGAGCGAATCGCCATCAACGAGGGCACGGAGCAGCAGGTTGCCATGGCGATAGATGCGATCGCTGACGAGGAGGGTTGGTTGGTGATCGAGGATCTTCATCTTGCATCCAATCTCTTCCTCTCTAACCTGAAGGGGCAGCTCATCAGGGTTGGAAACACAGGAGGTATTAAAGGCACTATTTGTTTTCTGTGTGTGTGGGTGTGTGTGTAATTGGGTTTTTTACAGACGTGTATCAATCAGATATGATTATTTACGTTTGTGGACCGTCCTTTAATGTCACCATCCGAAAGACATGACTCAGTTTCAAACCTGCGTCCTCGACTGAATCAGTTTGTAACTTCCATTGTTAGCTGGATTACAGGTGCACGCCACAACGCTCCGTTGTATGGTATGGGGTGCATTTGTACTGCTGTCAATTAAAGATGCATAGGAGTTAGGCCTCATGGAGAATTTAACATCGTTCGGGTGTTTACCCAATAACAGCACCCCAAGATTACGTATTGTTTCAATTACAAGAATTATCAATATGGCAAAGTTTTTAAGAATTGGAAAACTTCAAATCAAATCCTCTTATTTTGTTACCACTAGGCGCATTGGGACTGAACCCCATAGCAACCAACAGCCAATCGCGCTTCTGCATCTGGTTGACCTCTGAACCCTCGGGTCGTCTCCTTGACGACCTCCTCCAGTCTGTACGCATCATCTCCTGGGACGTGATTGGTCCTCATCTGCTGGATGAACAGGATGGATCAACCAGCAACATGGAGGTGGTTACTCTATCGCAGGACGATATACTCAAGACAGGTCAGTCTATGATGTGGTAATTAATGAATGGGGTGGTGCATGGTAGTGGTCTAGTGATAATGGAAATTGTTAATAGGTTGTAGGCTGTTACAATATTTTTATATCCTGAAGGGTTAATTGTCAATCTTTTTTATGACTCTGCAACAAAGTAGCCGGAGGCAATTATGTTTGTCCGTCTGTACTTACTCGTGATCGCGTTATCTCTATAACTGATTAGATTTTGGGGTCACAAGGACAAAGGTCAAATATCACAGAGCTCATTAATTATGTATACAAAAATAGCTGTGATCATATCGTTGGAACCAATGGACGGATTACCATCAAACATGTATTTTGCAGAGCCAATTAACTGATTAGATTTTGGGGTCATGAGGTCAAAGTTTCAAGGTCATGGGGATCATTATGTATTCAAAATTAGCTTGTAAATGCATTATCATTAGAACCGATGGATGGATTACTATCAAACTCAGGACATGTATGTATCTTGCAGAACCAATGAACTGATGAGATTTTAGAGTCATGAGGTCAAAGGCATGAACTCTATCCTGCATTAACCGGTTTAATTATCACCATATTAACCCTTAACAGCTACCATTGCTGCCCTAAAGTCTGTCGACCTCTCCACCTGGCAGTCTCTGGCTGATCAGAGCACCACCCTCCGAGGCGTGGTGTACGGAGCCTGCGTCATCCACGCCATCCTCTACGCCCGTCAGATGTACGGCGCTCGAGGTCTGTCCCAGTACCAGGCGTTCAGCAAGGTCCAGGTCAATCACAGCTTAGAGGTCATCCTGGGGTCAAGGTTCAAAGAAGAAGGAGGTCAGGCTGGGAGTGATAGTCTGGCAGAGCTCTGCGGTCTCATCTCTGAGGTAAAGAATCTTCATTAATAATAATAATAATAAATGTAAACTTATAGAGCGCACTCACCGTCTAGGGACGCTCATAGCGTTAGCTCAGCAACAGTTCCATTCATTGCAATTTTTGTTCTATATTTGCAAATTGCATTATTAGTATGAATGCCCGATATAAAAATTATAAAAAAAAAATACTGGAGAGCTCAAAATTTTATTAAAGAAATTGATTTATATGTACAAAGTATGAATACTCACATGTTGATTCTTGCATTATTGACACCTACAAAGAATATGTAAAATGTGAATAGTTTGTCAATAGAGATCACATGTTGCAATTATATGATAATTTGTGAACCAGGGCCCCGTTGCAGAAAGCATGGCATAAACTTAGCATTGATCTTAACTTCGCTGTTAATGGTACCTTCCATGGAGACCATGATTTGATTGGCTGTTAATTGATGTTGCCATGGTAGTTAATATTGATGGCAAAGTTACCATCAGTGGTAATTTTTATGCAACAGGCTTCTGGAGTTTTGAGTGCCAGTATTTGCATATCTCTATCATTTTTTCAAAGATGTTATTACCTAACACAAATGCAATTACTAGTTCCTATCGTATTCTTTGATGCAGGTTGTCTATGGGAACATGCTGACCGATCCCTGGGACCACCTCTACCTGACGACCATCGTCAATCACGTCCTCACCGCTTCCAGCCACCCCGGTAGCCAGCTGGTTCTGGGCTCGGTGACCGTGCCGACCCCTCCGGCCAACGTGGATGCGACGGACTATGCCGGATGGCTGGAGGAGAAGTGGGATGAGGAGATTGGAACCACGGAGGCGCTGAGTCTGGATGATGGGGTCAAGAAGCTGGTCAACAAAGCAAGGTATGACATGCCATAGTCAGTTTCATTTAGGCAAAATATATGAAGGTATTTTAACAAATGTTTGTTTTGTTAAAGACATTTTTGGTTATACACAAAGTGGAGACTTATGGAGTGGGGACATGGGGGTGAGGATAGTGTCTATGATTGGTATTGCATCGCTTGTAGCAGAGAAATAAGAGATAATTCAATAAGGCTCAGACAAGAAGATTGTTGTTGAATAATTTCTTTTCTCAGTAATGACGCAGACTGTTTTTCATTTTCATATTGATCATTGATAAAATAAGTAAAATCATACTTCGGGGAAAAACATTGTCAAAAGGATTCCAAATATGTAACTACTTTAGTATTTTTGTTTTAATATGTTTTAAAGTTTTGTTTCAAAACCAGTCACAGTTTTCTGTTCTGTGAAAATGCCATGACGTTGTTATGATATTTTTTAATGTCAGTTATTACTAGTATCATAAATTATCATAACAATTAATGATATTATTATATTTCCCAGTGGTCTTGATTTCCTGATGTTCCTTGACAACCTGTACGAGATCCAGCACTCCGGCCCCAGGGGATCATCCAACGTACCCTCCCAGCCCCAGTTCAATTCTACCAAGATCTCCAACGCCATCGACTCTATCACGGAGAGGCTGCCCTCTATTGTTGACCTGGGAGAGCTGCCCATTCACATCGTCAACGAGGCGGAGAAGTACACGTTCCCGTACCATGCGCCCTCGCTCATGAGTTTGCTGAGTGTGGCCAGTGTAGAGATGCCGCAGAGTATTGGCTTTGTACTACTTCAGGTATGTTAGATGAATTTATAAGATGATGAAGCGGATCCAATCAATTGATTGGTTGAGAGGGTACACGTGACCCGGCATTTATTTTGCCTAACACGTTATTTTACTAATGACTGGTCATTAGTAAGATCATTTTATAAAACATCATTTCATAAAACAAATAAAATATCATCTTATAAAACAAATAATACATATCAGTTTGTTCGGGCATTAGTAAACTTACCCACACTCGGTACCATCAAAACAGTCCAAACAGTCCTTGGGCGTGTTAGACTGTTCCAAAGGTACCTTGTGTGGGTAATTCTTACTAATGCCCTCACTGCTGTGTATTATTTCTATAATAATTGACAGTAGTGCTTTTACTTTTTATGCCTCCGTTACGAAGTAGCCGGAGGCATTATGTTTTTGGGTTGTCCATCCGTCCGTACGTCCGTACGTCTGTACGTCCGTACGTCCGTACGTCCCGTTCTCGTGATCGCGATATCTGAAGAACCGATTGATGGATTCCTGCCAAACTTTGGTCATGTATGTATCTTGCAGAGCCGATGAACTGATTAGATTTTGGGGTCACGAGGTCAAAGGTCGAAGGTCACAGGGCTCATTATGTATGCAAAAACAGCTCGTGAACGCGTTATCTAAAGAACCGACTGATGGATTCCTGCCAAACTTTGGTCATGTATGTATCTTGCAGAGCCGATGAACTGATTAGATTTTGGGGTCATGAGGTCAAAGGTCACAGGGCTCATTATGTATGCAAAATTAGCTTGTGAACGCATTCTCATTAGAACTGACAGATGGATTACTATCTAACTCAGGACATCTTGCAGAGCCAATGAACTGAGTAGATTTTAGGGCCATGAGGTCAAAGAGCAAGGGGGTCATATATGTTTATGAGAAATTGCTTGTAATCACGATATGCTGAGAACCTGTTAATGGATTACAATGAAACTTGAATTTGAAAAATTTCTTCTGTTTTGGTTTGTAAACTTGCTCTATGACGGAGGCATCATTTTCGACTGCGCGCAGTCGAAGTTCCATCTAGTTTTAGTCTGATTCAAGCTGTTAGAAAACTTTGCCGTGGTCCAGTACTTTTTAAAGGATTTACCAATGCATCAACAGACATTGGTTTCTGTAATCTCTTTTATCCAGAGTAATTTGATATGTACTGTAGGGTATTAAAATGAAAGATGCATGTATTTACTTGTACACCATCAGAAATATTGCCTTTCTTCATGAGGTCCCTGCAACTATTATTACCCCAGCAATTGCAAGGTACCCATTTAAACTTGGGTGGATAGAGTGGTGATTGTGGAACAGGTGGTCACTAAAGCAGGTTTGACTGTACATCTCTTCAATTCTCTTTGTCATGTAGGAGTGCCACTGGTACAACTCCTTGCTGTGCCATGTCAATCAGAGTCTCCATGAGGTCGAGTGCTGCATGCTGCAGGGTCAGTACGCCATGAAGCCGTCCATCAGACATCTAGCCATGGCCCTCCAGCGGGATGCCGTACCAGCCAGCTGGGTGCATCCCAACAGACAACCCAGCGGGCATACGCTCATCTCATGGGTCGCAGGTAAGATTTATTAATACGCCAGGGGGGTGTTTCACAAAGATCCTAAGTCAAAGTTAACCCTAAGTTGGACTTCAAAATTATGGAGAGCCATTTGTAGCCTTATAAAAAATTTGACTCAAAGGCGAAATTTCAAGTATTTTGGACTTGTTACTAATTCCACATCAAGAACAGAAAATATGGATGATTTGAATCAACATTCGTTGTCTTTTAAAATAACTTGTACAATTTTTGTTCATATTTCCCCGCCGCGGCACTAATGTCCTTTGACAAGACATTAATCTACACTTGCCACTCTCCACAGCCAGGTAATGTTGGAGCATCTTGAGGACCTTGCAAGGTCAATACGTGCTCTATATAAGAATCCAATATTATTATTATTATTATAGGTGCTAACAGCTTTCTGTAATTGTTAAGTCCAACTTAGAGATAAGTTCAACTTAGGATCTTTGTTAAACACCCACCAGCACCAAGTATGACAATTTTGTAAAATCACAAATACAATTGTACAACAAAACTGTTGATTGATTGTGCTTCATGCATTTTTCCAAAGATGCCAGTTTCAGGCCATAGCCCAATTAAAGGCTTAATGTTGCACAGCACTTATGGAACTTCAACATATCGAGTCTCTCTTCATTAATATTTTGCATACTCCATGTCCATGTAGAGGTGTATGGTCTAGTGGATACGTCACTGGACCGTGGATCACATGGTTCGAGTCCAGCTACGGCACTAATGTCTGTTGGCAAGACATTAATCTACATTTGCCATTTTCCACCCAGATGCAGTAGATGGGTACCTGGTAGGAAGAAATTCCTTGAATACTTTAGCACCTTATTATGGTTGCTCAGCTACAGCCGGGGTAATGATATGATGCTTTTGTATGAAGCGCAGTAGAGTATATTCATTTAGTAGCTGCACTATATAAATGGACCTGTTATTATGGATGCGAAAGGATGGGAAAGTTAATGTGGTTGGATTAGCAAAGTGGCACTTGTAAAATGCGAACTGGCTGGAATGCTTCCTGGGGAGTGGAAAATGTGCATACATTGGTCTGCGAGTGAGCCTGAATCCGATGACCGGGGTAATAATGTATGCTGCACCTAGAAACAAAGTAGTAGGTGCATTATAAATGTGAGCTATTATTATTATTATTATGATATCTCACTCACAGACCTGAAGAAGCGCCATGACCAGATGCAGGCGTGGATCAAGGAAGGCAAGGTGCCTCGCTCCGCCCCCGACGTTGTCCCCGTCCATACAGAACCCAGGGGTCATCTCCTGTCTGTCTGGATGGGAGGATTGGTCAACCCAACGGCCGTCATCACTTCACTACGACAGGAGAAGGCTGCCCTTGCAGGCTGTCTTATGTCAGAGGTAATTGAGTCCTGGGGGGTGTTTCACATAGATCCTAAGTTGAACTTATCTCTAATTAAGTTGGACTTAACAATTATGGAAAGCCATTAGCATCCTTGAAAATATTTTGTAAAAGTTATTTTAAAAGGCATAAAATGTTGATTCAAATCATGCATATTTTCTACTATCATGGGAGATTTCATGTTCTTGATGTGGAATTTATGAAAAGTCTGAAATACTTTAATTTTTGCTTTTGAATATATTTCAAAATAAGGCTACAAATGGCTCTCCATAATATTTAAGTTCGACTTAGAGTTAAGTTTGACTTCAAATCTTTGTGAAACACCCCCTTACTTTAGTTTGATTGGAAGCAGTGTTCAGACTGATTGTCAATTATGACTGAGAAAACATTGTGTTGTGTTGTGGCATCTGGGTAGATGAGTCATTACCGCTTGTTGAATGCTTTCCTTATTATGCATCTATCATGGTCCATGCAGCCACAGCTAGTGCACAACAATTCTAATACAGTCAAACCTGCTTTAGAGACAACCTGTGTATAATGACCACAGTTTTGTTTTCTTTCTCATGCATGAAGCATGCATTATAGGAACCTGTTCATAAAGACCACCTGCTCATAAAGACTGCTTTAGTTGTCTTCCTTGTTTTCTTTTGTTTTGTCTGTTTTTTTCTTTTTCTGGGGGGGGGGGTTTTCATTTTGCTTTAGGTCTCGTAATCCGGCGACCCGGGTTCGAAACCGAGGTGACGCGCTAGTGCCCTTTGGTAAGGCATTAATTCTCATTACCTGGTCTCTCAGAGAGGACCTAAAGACTGCGGTCCTCTGGTTGCTTTAACAAGCATACTTTCTTTAATAGCAGTCATGTAAAATAACCACCACTACTACATCTAGCATTCAACAGCACTTATAATCCATTCTTGATTGTGTTTCAGGTTGGTATCTCGTGCGAGGTTTCCCGCTCTCTGAGCGAAGATAGCTTTGACATCATCCACCCTGGAGGCATGTATATCAGAGGAGTGTATCTGGACGGAGCTAGGTGGGATCTAGAACACGGCTGTTTAGCACCGGCAAGGTAAGCCTTTCACCATTGTAGGATACATGCTCCGATGGCAGTAGTACTTGCATGTCAACTTAATTCATAACAATAAATAAAATTCTTAAACTTCCACAAAGGATCTAATACTACTCCTGGGGGTGTTTCACAAAGATCCTAACTCAAACCTAACTCTAAGTGGACTTAACCATTATGGAGAGCCATTTGTAGCCTTAGGAAATTTGTTAAAATTTTCATGAATTCCACATCAAGAACATGAAATCTTCTTGATAATAGAAAATATTAATGATTTGAATCAACATTTTATGCCTTTTAAAATAACTTATATATAATATTTTCTAAGATGCTAATGGCTTTCCATAATTGTTAAGTCCAACTTAGGATCTTTGTGAAACACCCCCAGACTGTTAGCCAAATCCTAACCCTGCCCCAATCATAACCCTGACCTAAAACCCCTAGCCTAAAACCTAGATATGTTTTGACATAATAAAGCCCTGCATGAGCAAGCGTTGCTCAAGTAAATGTCTGATTTTACCACCCAGACCCTTCTATCAGTTTACAGCTACATGAAGCATATTTTCTTTGTCAATTTCGTAATATGTACAGGTAGCTATTATCTTTGATTATAATGTTGTGTGCTTTGCATAAGGAGGTGAACACAAATTTAGGTCTTGTGTTTTACGACCTAAAACTTCAGAGATCTGGGCCGGTATTCAATTCAATACTTCAATAGAATAAGTAAGAAATTTACTAAGTAAATGGCTAAGCTATTACAGAAGTTAACTTATCTCATATTCAAATCGCATTTTGGACTTTTACTTACCTGAGACAGAATCTAAGTAACATACTTACTGATAAGCATTGTGACATCACACGGTCAATCAAAAGTGCTGCGCATTTAATGCGTCGCAATAAATGTGCGCTAATATAATTGTGTGCAGGTAATGATACTGCGTAAGAAAATCAATCAAGGCCTCCAAATATTTGGCTTAAGTCTGGTAGGGAGCTGTCTTAAATTTAGGGTAAAATACTTAGCCAAAAGTTTGAATTGAATACCAAAGTACTAAGTAAAAAGCTTAAATTGAAAATGGGCCCTGAACCATAAGGATGATTTGCTTTAGGAAATAAAAAAAATTAGTTGGAGTGGAAGAGTTATAATTAGTCAGGTCATGTTTCATATGTCCATCCTAATTTGCCCATACATCTTTCCTTCCAGCTCCTCACTCTCAGCCATGCCCGGCATGTATATCCGACCAATACTCCTTGATCAAGAACCAGAGACGGCTCGGAGCTCCGAGTCCAATAACGACCAAGCAAGTCAAGAGCAGCCGTCCTCCGATGCAGGAGAGAAGGAAGACGATGAGACGCAACGTCCTCCGCAGCTGGGCGTCTATCAGTGTCCAGTCTTCCTGAATCAGTCAAGACAGGTGAGTCTTCTTGGTTATTTAAAGCCCCACTGCACTACTTACAGCTACTTGCGCCCTCTATATTGCAAACAATGCCTAATCGGTGCCTGTTGGTCCCCCATGATCCCCTTTTTCTTATGTTAATTGAGAGCTAATTTGACAAGATATCCACCTGTCAGTGACCTTGCAGGGAGGTCTAATCCCCCTGGCCAAACTAGTGCAGACAGACTGTAAAGATAAACTAGAGCTCTGGGCCCTGTTGCATAAGACTTATCATCGATGGTAACTTTACAATCAATATCAACTACCATGGCAACATCACTCAACAGCCAATCAAATCAATGTTTCCATGGAAGTTACCATAAAATGCCAAGTTTAATTATGCAATTAAATTCATGACATTACATTATATTTTAGCTTTCCAAATCTTGTTCACGCTTCAAAGTAAAAACTGAAAAAAATACTTCATTGTTCCATTTACAATGCATTATTCTTAGATTGTACCATGAGCAAAGTCCTATATTTGTTTTATTTTTAATTTGATTTAAATCAAATTGAGAAATAATTATTTCTTTTATTTTATCAGGTGTGTGTCTTCACCCTTGATCTGGCATGTCCTCTGCCTGTAGAACAGTGGACGATGGCCGGGACAGCTCTTATTCTGGATCCAGGTGCGTACTACCATTCTCACTCTCTTAACCTTAATCGCTCCATCTGTGCATCTTTCAGTTCATGTATTAGGAGCTGAATGCTTTTTCTGTGTGTTTCTTGTAATATTCTGTTTCGTAATGCTGTTTATAAACAGCTGTGAGTTTTCTCTCAAGGGGAGTATGTGGAAGGCATATCATTTCGTCTCCCGTGCCAGGAAGATAATGAACATCCCGGGGAGTGTTTGACAAAGACTAAGATCGACTTTAAGTTGGACTTAACTTGTTTATGCCACTATTTGCTCTTACCATTTACTGGCAATCTAAAGATCATAATTGAGAGACCAATGGTGAGAGCAACCAGTTGCATTAATGGCCTGCCATATTTAAGTCCAACTTAAAGTCGATCTTAGTCTTTGTGAAACACTCCCCAGAAGTACTACAGGTTGTAGTTTCATTGATATTTGTATTCATCAAAATAACAGCAGTGAATTTCATACAATAATCCCATGAACTGAAATCTTGGGTATCAGTAATGCATGTGACAGAATTCCTTTGATTTGTCCATAAGGAATTTAACATATTGCAAAAAATATCCAATGATGTTCATTTGTCTTTTTCAAAGCGAGAAGGACATTAACTCTAATTTTTATACAGAGTTAAAGCATTTAAGGCTCCAAACAGTGGATCACAATTTCGAACACAAGTTCTGAAGTTATGGGATTATTTGCAATGTTTGAAAGTGTTTTTCGCAAGGATTCTATACCAGCCTATTGATGATATGTGCAACCATGCAAATACATTGCCTAAATCTATGTGAATTTTCTTTCTACATTGAATCTACAGAAGCACCTGTGAATGGAGCCAGGAAATGGCCACAGCCCTCCATGCAGCACTCGGTAAGAACCATCGAGGAGGCAGCGGTGAAGCAGAGCGAAGACGGAACAAGCGAGCGTGGTGCACCATCCCAAGCCTCTCGCCGGTCCGTGGGGAGCAAACCTGGTAGCGCCAATGGCATCAGGGCTGGCTCAGGTTCCAGGCATTCTGCGTTGAGCCGACCGTCCAACAGCAGACAGTCTGCGAGGTCAGAGAAGAAGGTGACCATTGAGGAGAAGGAGGAGGAGAAGAAACAGGATACAGTCCTAGAAGAAGAAGAGGAGGAGGGAGAGCAGATGGATGATGCCTTCGAGTTGGAAGAAAACGCTGAGCTGATGCTGACTGCAAGGTCCATTGAGCAGGAGAGGCAGAGACATCTCAAGTCCACCTTCGACTACAGAGACCTCTCAAGTTCTGGCAACGGTGCCGACCTTGTTGAGCAGGATGAGCTGGACAATGAGAATGCTAATAATGATGTGGATGATTATGATGGAGCGAGTGAGCGATCGTCCACCAGGAGTTCCCGGCATTCTTCAAGGGCTTCAAGTGCTTCTGCTAAGGATGAGGATGATAGTAAGTACTCAGATCGTGAAGATGAAGAGCAGAAGGAACCTGGAAGGGATGAAGAAGACTTCTTAGATACAGCATCTCAGAAGAGTGTACAGTCAAGGACAGGTGGAGAGGCACAAAACTCTCCATATGGAAGCCAGAATGGATCCAGACATAGTGTAAAACCCAAGGATGATGTGAGTGGCTCAAGGACAAGCCTTCAGTCTAAGAAGTCTTCAAAGAAGGATGAAGACAAAGCCTCCAGGAAAAGCCTCAAGGCTGCTGAAGACATTTATGCTTCGGACAAAGGGTCAAGGAGGACTGGGAGTGGTGGATCCAGGAAGAGTCTACCAAAGACCAGCAAAGATCGGGCATCATCAGCAGAGTCGAGCAAGTCGGAAGGAAGAGATTCAGTCAATGGCGATGCCAGTCCAAACCAAAGCAAGGAACTCCAACCCAGACCTCCAAGCAGCGGCTCCAGGAAATCTGGACGGCCGGGAAGCAGTAGCTCCAGGAGATCTGCCAAGTCACCTGGATCCGTCAAGTCTGAAGATGAGGAGAGGGACAAGTTCCCTTCAAACGGAGAGGCCTCTGACGACAAGAAAGATCATCACGGATCCAAGGAGTCTTTGAACTTCTTTGAGCAAGCCATTGAAGCGATTGTCGGTGATGGAAGCAGCGACGAAGAGGGCAAGACGAGATCTAAGGATGTCAAGTCCGCTGCCAGCCATGGTAGAGTCAGTAGTCAGGGTAGGGCTAGCAGAGGCGTATCAGGAAGTAGAGCCTCTGACCAGAGAAGCCTCTTCAACAAGGACGATCCAGATTATTAAGGCTCGTCCAAGCTGTTTTCTACCCTATGAGAACAGACATATAAATGTTAATAAAACCTGCTGATATATATATATATAAAAACAAATATTGAAATGAAGTGTTTTTAACAAAGTTATGATGACTAACCAGTGTATATATTGAATATGCATTTACGTTTTATATTATTGCGATATATATCTAAACCTGAATTTCCTATCAGAATATATATATATATATATACTTGTACATATTGTTGATGAAAGTGTACTTTTGATTTTGTTTATACATGCAGAAGTTTATTATACGAGAAGTGTCTATGCAAATTATTCTTCTGAAGATTGGAGTGTGTTCTTTTACATTTTTTGTCTTGATGATACGCTCTTGAATAAACTTATCAAATCAGGATGGGTCATTGAAGTTGGACCTCATAAAGCTCCCGGCTATAATCCTCAATAAGAATTATTTGTATAAATGTACATTATATTTGTATAGAAGATCATTACATTCCCAGAATTGTTCATACAAAGATCATTTTCATATGTATTATATCTGCACTAGTAGATGCATGTACCTGCCTCTAGGCAAATATACATAATTCAATGTACGTGTTTAATACTTACCTATTTCTCTGAAATGTAAATAGTCATTATTGTAAAGATTTAATTTTTGTTTTGTACTATACGTATTGATGGAAAGTTTATTTGCAGTAGAAATTGTCAAATGAAATTTGAAATGTGGATGAATTGTGAATTTCCTTGACACTTTTTTTTTTTGCATTGATGTTGAATTTCCGTCCTGTCACCACTAATCATCACTGTCTTCTCTCATTATAATCATTAGCCTTTTATCCTCTTAACCAGTTAGAAACCTTATATTTATTTCATCAAGTGCCACAGGCTATTGAATGTGTATTGCCCATTTGTTATCTCTTAATGTCAATGATTAAGAATGCATTTGAGGAAAGTTTGGCTTTCTGTCAAGCTCTTAAAAATGAGCAAAACTTATTATAATAATATGATAGGATATACAATACTACGCTGTATTATGTATACACCAGTCTTTCTCTGTGTATTCGAGACTAATCACATGCACCCCAATTGCATGAATGAATTGCATACAGTTTGAATATATATATGCTATTAAAGCCGTCCATTGTGATTTGCTGTGAAATTGATTTGAATGGCAAAAAGAAAATCTGTTAATAAAATGTTTACTGAATTACTAAACATTGGTCCAATTGATTATTTTGTGTATCTTTTGTATCTATTGCCTTTTCAGCTAAACGTGTACAGTGTGGGTAAAAAAAAGTGCACACCTAGAAAATTGCTATTTATATTTGCACTTTCGCAAACAATGCATCCTGTTCATCCAAGCGTGAACACATACCTCACAAAAATGATACCAAATGATTTAGGATAAAACACTCTTTCATAAGATGTATACTAATTTACTGTTCATGGATGATTTTTAAAATAATTTGCAATTTTCTAGGTGTAAACTTTTTTTTGACTCGCACGGTATAGCCGTTTCATGGTAGCTCGGCAAGAGCCAGGGAAAAAATATAACAACATTGTAGTTCCCTTCAGAGAAAAGTGTTTATACTGATGGGGCTATACTAATAAAAAAAGAGACCATTGTTGTCATTTGATAATGGTATTGTAATGATGGTGATAATGATAACGATGATGACGTCAATGATGATAATAATGATAATTTTGTTTACCCAGGAGAGCCTCATCAGCATCAGTGCTGTTCTTTCTGAGGGCCTTGCAGTTATTATTACCCCAGCCAGTACCCATTTACACCATCATCTCATCACTTCTCCCCCCCCCCCCCCCCTCAATGTCCTCTTCCTCTATATACAGTTGAAACTCGCTATAACGAGGTCCTTGAGACCAAAGAAATTACCTTGATATATCGGGGTGAAATAATATAAGAATATATAGCGCTGGGACCAGCATAATCATCTTTTTATTATATTACCTTGTTATATCAAGGTGAAATAATATAAGAATATAAAGCGCTGGGACCAGCATAATCATCTTTTTATTATATTACCTTGTTATATCGGGGTGAAATAATATAAGAATATAAAGCGCTGGGACCAGCATAATCATCTTTTTATTATATTACCTTGTTATATCGGGGTGAAATAATATAAGAATATAAAGCGCTGGGACCAGCATAATTATCTTTTTATTATATTACCTTGTTATATCGGGGTGAAATAATATAAGAATATAAAGCGCTGGGACCAGCATAATCATCTTTATATTATATTACCTTGTTATATCAAGGTGAAATAATATAAGAATATAAAGCGCTGGGACCAGCATAATAATCTTTTTATTATATTACCTTGCTATATAGGGGTGAAATAATATAAGAATATAAAGCGCTGGGACCAGCATAATCATCTTTTTATTATATTACCTTGTTATATCAGGGTGAAATAATATAAGAATATAAAGCGCTGGGATCAGCATAATCATCTTTATATTATATTACCTTGTTATATCGGGGTGAAATAATATAAGAATATAAAGCGCTGGGACCAGCAAAATCATCTTTTTATTATATTACCTTGTTATATCGGGGTGAAATAATATAAGAATATAAAGCGCTGGGACAAGCATAATCATCTTTTCATAACAGATACCTCGTCATAACAGAGCTCTTTATAGCCAGGTTCCACTGTATTTGTATCTCTCATCCTTTCTTTCTCTCTCTCTCTTCTAAAGATCAGTCACTACTGTTAAAATATAAATTCATTTGTAGAAATGAAAATATCAGTTACGATGCGATGCTATTCATAACAGAAAAAGAAAAAGAAATAATTTGAATATCAATTTAAGATCAGTCACTACTGCCGAAATATATGTATCCAAATAATCAAGATGTCCAAATGAATTCTTGGTCAACTGATATTATTCGCTCATATACAGTATGTACCAAGTTTGCAATGTTGCAGTCACAGTACACTCTCAATCACAGGAATTGTTCATCAGTAAAATGAAGGGACACTTTAGGACTCAAAATGCCAGACAATTGAGACAGTTTTGTTTGATTTCTAGTTCTTCATTCATTTACATTTCACTGTACAATCACTTATTTTTTTCAACAAACATTTCAACTGACATATTTACATCAATACAAAAAAAAATCTTCAAAAAGTATACAGAATGTTTTTTCAAGAAATAACTTTACAATAATAACACATATGATTTATGCCTTTGTGCTTTTTTTAAATTGTCTCAGAAATGCATCCAATTCTGCTTACATACAAATTTATACATATCAAATACATATTTTTGAAAACTTCAAACACAAACTATTAGGAGGAATCAGAGAAAAACATTCATTGAATAGATTCATTGTTATGAACTTGTAAATAACACTGGTAGTAAACGTAAAAGCACACATTTGTCAGATTCAAACAAAGGTGAATCATAATGCTTTCTTATGCAGATGTTTTACCGAAGTACATGTGACTTGGTTCATTAATTTAATGACCCCCATCACCCCCAAAAAGAGAAGAGAAATAAAATATTCCTGATTTATTTTGGTCAAGAATAAAAAAGAATGGGAAAGTCTCATGTATTTCTGTTATTTAGAGTCCCAGATGTTCCTAGTAAAGTCAAAACCTGCTTTAGCAACCACCTGTATATAAAGACCACATCTTCACTTTCCCTTAACTCTTAAGCTGCCACCCATACAATGCACCCAGTGCCACAGTGCTAATCTCCTGTGTGCCAAGTTAATTTTAAGGTTGGTTCAAGTGCATGTTATTTAAATCTTTACAAAAAACAAATCGCTGAAATACTCGAGAAAATCCAACCTGACTGTTGTATACAAAGACGCGTAATCCAAAGCCGATAATCTGATGCACGCGATGGTACTTTCAATAGCGCTGTAAAAGCACTCAGCACGGTGCAATGGGCATGAACAATGACTGTTATTACATATGCTTGCTAGCGTGCACAAAGCAGTCACACGGTAGCGCGCTCGCGTGCACAGAGCACTATAACAATAGCGCGCTAGCAGCCTCATGGCAGGATATGAGTTAAATGATATTCGTCATTTAGATCTGTACCAAAGGAACCTGTACATGAAGACTGCTTTTGTCTCTTTTGAGCCGGTCTCTATATACAGGTTTCACCGGGTATTTCGGTATTGTGATCATTAGTTTTCAAGACTATACCAACAGTCCTTTTCAGGACTAACAAACCCTCAGGAAAGATTACCGAGAGTCCTTTTCAGGACTCCTCAATCCTCCCTCTCTCTCACATGGTGCACCCGCAAGCCTACTGTATATAAAAAGTATTATATCAAATTAATAGAGTGATCAGATATGGTTGGTACAGGCACGCTCAGATATGCCGTGCAATGAAATTCCTACTGTCATAAGATACAGAAAGGTGAAGGGTATTACATGTATTTCATCATTTTAAAAAAAAAGGCTTAAAGGGGAAGTCCACCCTTAATATTAAGTTGGTTTTGATAGAAGCAGAAAATGACAGAGAAACACGTCAGTGCAAGTTTGAGCAACAACAACAAAATAACTTGAAAAAAAGAAAAGTTATTAATTTTTGTAACAATCAATAAAACACAAATTGGAAACTCTTGCTAAGTCCCCTCGAGGTCCCCACCATCTATCCCCAAAACACAAATTAGGCATAGAAAACGTATATTTGAGTCCAAGATAGGTTACCCCAAAACATATTCCCGTCAGAACTTCATTTCACATTCATAAACAACAAGGTTTCATTGGAAAACATTCTCCAACTTACACACAGCTAGAGCTGTTCACATATTAGTGGGGACCATTTGGAAGATGCCAAGGTCCATATCTTTTCCCCCCAAATCAAAGTCTGAA
Source organism: Strongylocentrotus droebachiensis (assembly GCA_035222895.1). Classification (NCBI taxonomy): domain Eukaryota; kingdom Metazoa; phylum Echinodermata; class Echinoidea; order Camarodonta; family Strongylocentrotidae; genus Strongylocentrotus; species Strongylocentrotus droebachiensis. The sequence continues at coordinate 25,726 of JAVYIG010002708.1, read as the reverse complement.
ATAGGAACCACTATTAGAGTCTTGAGAGAAAATTGTTACAAGAACATCGTATACGTGGAATAACGTGGAACTTCATTTTATATTCACAAACAGCGTTTTTTGTTGGAAAACATTCTCAACTTACAAACTTGTACATCTGTTCTCATATGGCTTTAAAGGCAAGACTCTACTCTCAAAACATCCCCTTTTCCATGTGTGGAATCGCTCTATACCAGTTCACACATGAATTGCTGTTGAGGAGCTGCTCTCTTAACTGTTTAGTATTGCAAAGTATGGAATCGTCCTATACCAGTTCAGATATGAAATGATGTTTAGAAACTGCTCTCAAAATATTGTATTTTACCATTCTGAAATCGCCTTGTACTTAAAGCCTACTCTTAAAATGTCCTTTTGCAGGCTAGGCAATCACCCTATACTACTTCATATGTGAACAGTTGTTTAGACACTGCTCTTAGATTTGCTGTATACTAGTTCAAATATGACTTGCAGGCCAGACACTACTCCCCAAATGTCTGTCTGCCCTACCATGAAAGACCCTATACCAGTTCACATATTAACTATTGTTTAGACACTGCTCTTAAAATGTCTCTCTTTCTTTACATGAAATTGCTTCATACCAGTTGACATATGACTTATAGACCAGACCCTACTCCCCAAATGTCCGTCTACCCCAACATGGAATTGCTGTATACCAGTTCACATATGAAAAGATGTTTAGACACTGCTCTCAAAATATCCTATTTTCCCACTCTGTAATCGCCTTGTACCAGTTCACATATGGCTTATAGGCTAGACACTACTCTCCAAATGTCCGTCTGCCCTAACATGGATTTGCTTTACATCAGTTCACATATGACTTATAGGCCAGACACCATCCGTCTGCCCTAACATGGAATGGCCCTATACCGGTTCACATATGGGCGGTGTCCACTTCAAGCTGTTGAGGTCAATCAGCTTGAGACCGTTGGTCCTCTCCTTCTCCTTGGACAGGTACTCGTCGATGAGGTCCTGTCGCTTTAGCACCAGGTGTTTGCCCTTCCAGTATTTCAGCATGGACATGGACTGTAGGGTGCTGACGATATCGTAAGGGTTGATGGCCGTCTCCTGGCTGATGTCTGCAAGGCGAGGAAGAATTACAAAGTAGGAGATAATAACAGTAATGATAAAATGATGGTATGGCGACGTAAACAATATAACAATACAAGAACAAAACAAAAACAAAAAAAATCTCTCTTATTAAAATCTGGGGAAGGTTTCACAATGACTAAGATTGACTTTAAGTTGGACTTAACTATGGCAGGCCGTTCATATTACTGGCATTGGTCTTTCAAGGGACGTACAAATCATGGTCACAAATCTACAGAATTTACATTTTTTGATAATTCATTATTGAAGGGAAAAATATAATCTAAAGATCATATTGGTGTGAGCAAACAATGGCATAAACGTCCTGCCATAGTTAAGTCCAACGTAACATCGATCTTTGTCTTTGTGAAACACACCAAGGGCCCCATCTTACAAAGAGTTACGACTGATCCAAATCAGTCGATAGTCCTCCAATCAATCGCAGGATTGCAGTCTCCTATTTCTTATGTACATAGTTGCGATTGATATCAACTCTTACAACTTATTTGCAAATGATATCAATCGCAGCTAATTATAAAAAAGATAGGAGACTGCACACTCACAATTGATTGGAGGACTTGGGATTGATTATGATCAATCGCAACTCTTTATCAGACAGGGACCAGATGTGATTATTTATGGCTGGGACCGACCAATAACATTACAGCATTAAAGCCTATCTGCACAAGTTTGGCCATGAGGGATTAGACCTCCCTGCATGGTCACTGACAGGGAATTTATCTCATCAAATTAGCTCTCAAGTAACGTAAGAAAAAGGGGACCATGGGGGACGAACGGTCACCACTTAGGCATTGTTTGCTATATAGAGGGCGCAAGTAGCTATAAGTAGTGCAGTGGGGTTTTAAGGTCATTACCCTTTTAGGGCTTCTTACCTTTGATGGATATCTCCTTAGCATCCAGCTTATGTAGATATTTAAGTAGCACACCTTTCCAGTAGCTTCTGTAGCTGATCAGACCAAGATCGGAGAGAGGCTTCTCCGGGGAACCAATCTTCTCCTCTCTCTTAGACAGTAGATAGCCTGAAGAAAGGGATTATATCAAAGAGATGTGAACAAAACCAATCTCTTAATCTTTCTTGTACAGTATAGCCTTTAGAATTAGATTATAACCATGAGATGTGATAAAAAACAATCTTCTAATGTTTTCTTAGACAGTAGAGAGCCTTCAAAATGGGATTATATCAAAGAGATGTGATCAAAACCAATCTTCTAATCTTTCTTAGACAGTAGATAGCCTTTAGAATTAGAATAACCATGAGATTTGATAAAAACCAATTTTCTTCTCTCTCTTTGACAGTAGATAGCCTTTAAAATGGGATTGTATCAAGGAGATTTGATCAAAATCAATTACATTTACAAGTAGTCCTGACAGGTAATTCACTAACAGAAGAATCTGAATCATTGTACTTATTCACCTGCTTTAAAAATATCAATCTCATGCAACAACATTTCAGTAATCTATAACGACCAAACAAGGAATTTAAAGTAATTTGCTATAGTTCCTACACATGTTACATGTATGAACAAATGTAATTTTTAATCCTATAAAGCAGACATTAATGAGGAGGTGAAGATGATAACTTACATCACCCTTAAGGTAAATATAAATGTAATTTGTGCACTTACTGAAATCAATGAGCATCTTGCCATATCCCTGCCTCATGTACTGAGGCAGGGTGAGTATACAGGAAACATTGTAGTTCAGAAATGAGTTCTTCTCCTGCAGGACGTAATAATGGGGCTGAAAAGAATTATTATCTCAACAAAAGAATAAGTGGAACTTGAACATGAAACTCAAACGTACCTTGATGAAATTACTACATAGGATTTTGACCTACCGGGGGGGGGGGGGGGGGGGGGTGTTTCACAAAGATCTTAAGTTGGACTTAACAATTACGCGAAAACTGTGAGCATCTATGTAAATATTTTGTAAAAGTTATTATAAAAGGCATAAAATGTTGATTCAAATCATTCTTATCTTCTATTATCGAGGAGATTTCATGTTCTTGAAGTGGAATTTTATGAATTAAGTCTAAAATAATTGAATTTTTGCTCTTGAATATATTTCAAAATAAGGCTACAAATGGCTCTCCATAATATTTTAAGTCCAACTTAAGAGTTAAGTTAAGTAACTTAGAATCTTTGTGAAACACCCCCTGGTGTAGCTGTGTGATAGTCAGACTTAATTAATGAATATTCATACATCTTCAGAGGTGCTTTTATGCTTTCTATGTTTAGGAAAATTAATCCTCTGCTGCTGTGCTTTCGTTAAATTATGTGCTGATTGACCAAAAAATTGTAAAGTTTAGAAAGTGCTGACATTTTCACAAAAACAAGAATCTGTTTCACCCGCCCGGTTCAGGATTACCTGCTACATTATATGACCCCTTTTTGCATAAAGACAGGTGTCAAATGGGCTCTTATTATTACCTTATTTTTCATTTTAATTACACATTCACAAAACTTTGTACAAATGCATTCACATTTAGATGTTAAAAAGATCGTGAAAATATGATATCTACTAGACTAGGTCAAAATGAAGTCGATCACACATGTGCGAGGTTACACTTAGATAACATAAAACCTCACTTGAAATGTTTTGGTTTTTTTAATCGTAGAAGTCTCCTGATAAATCTGGAAGGGTTGGCAGCTCTACTCTATAATGGCAATAAAATTACTCTAAAACCATAAACATCTGGACAATTTTTGCAAGTTTTCCAGATATGCAAAAGTCATTAAATTGAAATAATAGATATTCTGCAATGGTAACTAAACAGCTATACAGTTTTGTATGGCAAATGGTTCTAAACTGGCACTATTTGCCTGAAGTAGTAACAATAATAATAATAATAATAATAATAATAATAATACATTTATAGAGCGCAGAAACTATCCAAAATTAAGTATATATTCTACTGCGCTACAAGAGCTCCTGATATGCTTAGATTTACAGTTAATTGAAAAGATGTGCTTTCAGTTTTGATTTAAAGATATACCTTTGAGAAGTAGCCAAGAATGTGACAGCCTGACGAATCGTTCTCAGTCATGATGTAGAAGAGGAATGGTTCTACATCGTAGTAGAGAGTCTTGTGGTCCAAAAACAGCTTGGCAAGAAGACACAGATTCTGACAGTAGATCTAAAAGAGGAAGACAAATAAGGAGAATAGGTTACGGTGATGCCGAGTAGTAGATTTAGTCATGAAATTGCGCTATGAAAGGAACTGTTAAAAAATGTTTTGAATGGTTGATATTTGAAAATAATAATAATAATAATAATAATAGCTATTTCTTATTTAGTACTTTTCAGGACCGAAAGCCCTCTCAAAGCGCTTTACAGATATATATATCATTACCCCGGTCATCGGATTCAGGCTTACCCGCACACAATGACTGCACATTTTCCACTCCCTGGGGGGCGTTTAAATTCAAATACACAAGTTTCATTGGGATTTCTGCAAACTTGTATTTGTGACGGTCTCGTGATATGCTGCCCATGCCTCTTCAATAAAGCCTCGGTCAAAAATGTCATTACGAACTGCTACGAACACCGTACAAACAATTTTCAGACAATGGAAAAACGGAGATTCTTACGAAATTATCGTTCGTTCGAACCTTTGTGACCGTAGCATTAGACTTGAAGTTTAAGGACCCTTGGTTGTTTTAACAATCTAGTAAAATAAATCATCCAATCAACAATGAAGGTAAAACAAATTTGAACACTATTTTTGAGACGTTGGCGACCATGGAATGCCACAACTCTCTGTCCCATATTCTATGAAGTAATTCATTCTCCCCTAGATCAATTCCACTTTCAGAAATCCCACTCCTTAAGCTACTCATCCACAAAATCCTCCTTCTACCCCTACTCCTCCTCTCCTCGATTCTTCCAGTCAGTTTAAGATTCTCCAGCACAGACCAACCTTATTTTTCTTGCCGTCCACCTCAAAAACGGAGTTGATGCCCTTCCTGTAGATCTCGTCGCCCGGGGGATGCCTCCAGATGCACTTGGCAAGATGTCGTCTGAGGATGGTGGAGCTGCGCATGTACTTGAGGCAGAACTCGCAGATGTAGAGCTTGGGAAGCCTTGCGTACTCCTCGGGGTAAGGGGACGAGTACCAGGTGTTGAGCTCGAAGCGCCCAAACTCAAGCTTCTTGACGGTGCCTTCGCCAGGATTCCCCAAGCCACACTTCTCCTGGAGAGAGAGAAAATGTATGACAGGGATGCCAGTTAGAATTGGTCAGAGAGCCTGAAAATCACCTAGAATGAGCTATTTTGGACACAAAAAAGCCTAAACTATGGTCTGATAATAACTTGACAGGGCCTGATTTCAGGCTATTGCCTGAAAACTGGCATCCTTGGTATGAATATCCCATTATATGTACATGAGAATCAGACATTAGGAACAGACTCCAGCTTCTGCACGGTGCCTACGCCAAGATTCCCCAAGCCGCACCTCTCCTGAGAGAGAGAGAAAGATGTATGAATATCCAATTATTTGACAGTACGGTAAAGAAAACAAAAAGGTCAGGGCTCCCCGTCTTTCAAAGAGTTGATATCAATCACAACTATGTTCTTGATGTGGAATTTTTAAAAAGTCTAAAATATTTGATTTTTTGCTTTTGAATATATTCTATTTTAAGGCTACAAATGGATTTCCGTAATTTTAAAGTCCAACTTAGAGTTAAAGGGATCGTTTAACAATGTTAAATCTGAGATACACGGTCCTACATGTTACCAGTGTCTGTGATATGGTGTAATATTGAAGCCCTAAAAAAAAATCGCGCTTCAAAATGATCAAGAAGTGCCTCAAAAAAGTTTAAAATCTTTGAGTGACCAGTTTTACCATACTCGTTTCCTCAATAGACTGTAGTGTTATGAAAACCGTTCAGCGAACGGTTTTCAAAATGTGTAATTTCAATCATTAATATCTTGATAGTCAGACAGGCGATCGGCTTGTAAAAGTCATGGAGTTCCTGACTGACCTAAAGGTTTATAATTATCATTGCAGCATGAGCTAAATCAAGGATTATTTCTAAGGTATCTAAGACAAAGTTACCGGATCCCTTTAAGTTCAACTGAGAATCTTTGTGAAACACCCCCCTGCATACTCTCATGTACGCTGTTGTACTTACCCTATTCGCTGTGAGCGGAGAGTCGTGTTCCGGTAAACTCTGTGCATGGACACGCACCATCTCCTCCGAGGCTCGCATCTGGGCCTCGCGGAACAGATCCAGGTCAAACTGGGACGTGATCCCGTTGAGGAGAGGCTCCCGGGACTTGTGGAACTCCTCCCGGTGCTGCCGACTCTTGACCTTGACGTCCTCGGTCAGCTCCTTGCGTTGCCTCCGAAGCTCCTGCACCTGGTAGCGTTTCTGCTGTTGGGCACGAGACGAGTTCTGATTGAGTGCCAAGGGCGTTGGTGTTATAGGGTAGGTGTTGGGTGTTAAGAGGGTGGTGTTGAGAGGGTGGAGTTAAGATGGTGTCACAAGAAATGGGGTTGGTGTTAACATAAGTTTTAAAGACAGGAGTTGAGATGAGGCAACATGAAAAGGGGTTGGTGTTAACAGGGTAAGTGTTGGTTGTTGAGAGGGTAGGAGTTAAGATGGTGTCACAAGTAAAGGGGTTGGTGTTAACAGGGTAAGTGTTGGGTGTTAAGAGGGTAGGAGTTAAGATGGGGTCACAAGTAAAGGGGTTGGTGTTAACAGGGTAAGTGTTGGGTTTTCAGAGGGTAGGCATTAAGATTGTGTCACAAGAAATGATTGAGTGTCAAGGGCATTGGTGTTAACAGGGTAAGTGTTGGGTGTTGAGAGGGTAGGAGTGAAGATGGTGTTACAAGAAAAGGGGTTGGTGTTAAAGCAAGTTTTAATGGCAGGAGTTGAGATGGGGTTACATGAAAGGCATTAGCGTGCATAGGAATTAAGTTGGTGTTTTAAGCACAGAGTTGGTGTTCAAAGGAGAGGAGTTAGGAAGGTGTTTAACAAGAAAGATTTGCATGAAGAATTATGATAAGCATTTGAAGTGAAGCAGATGATAGTAATAAAAACAAAGAAGTGCACCATAACATGGGCAAAACAAAATAGCACCACAAAACATATCAAAGCAAAGCATATCAAAGTGTTAAAGCAAGTTTTAATGGCAGGAGTTGAGATGGGGTTACATGAAAGGCATTAGCGTGCATAGGAATTAAGTTGGTGTTTTAAGCACAGAGTTGGTGTTCAAAGGAGAGGAGTTAGGAAGGTGTTTAACAAGAAAGATTTGCATGAAGAATTATGATAAGCATTTGAAGTGAAGCAGATGATAGTAATAAAAACAAAGAAGTGCACCATAACATGGGCAAAACAAAATAGCACCACAAAACATATCAAAGTCGATCAAAACAAGAGTAACACAAGACAAGCCAGTGGAAAGAAGAGAGACATACATATGAAATGTGACAGAAAAACAAAAAGGTAAGGATACACAACATGAGAATCAGACATGAGACATACAAAACAGACAAGATTACAATAAGGTAGACATAACAAGTACATTGTGATGTATAAAAGGGAATAACATGTATAGGTAATGTACATCAATTATGGTATGAATAAATAATGCATTGGTATGACAATGTTAATGGAATAGTTAGACAAAGGGTGAAGAAAACAAAAAGGAAATACAAATTAGATTACTTAGAAAAAAGTACACATTAAATATTTTTCTTTTAAAAATTCAGGGATGGCCCGTTCTTGAAAAGTATATGTCCAATTGTAGTATGTGTGCAGTATTCTAAAAGCTTCAAAATTATCTTTGTTCAACCAATTTTCTAAGAAAACAACCTCAGAATAATAGGAATTGAAATAAAAAAGCATTTAATTTTTTCAATTCTTACTTTAAGAGAAGCCGGGAGAAATTCCTTGCATGTTTAGTGCTTTATTTTTACATTGTTCAAGCCAGTTTGCCTAAGTATAACTGTTCTAGTATCATTTTATGAATTAATAACATAACAGTTATTATCACGAATATCATTATTATGCTTTGTTCAGATATGCCACAGTAATTGCGAGCTTTTGTTTGTTTGTTCGATGATTTAAGTGTCACACTCTTCACAAGGCTGTGTCTTATAATACAGAGAGCTACACGTAAGTGAATATTTAGGACTTTTGTTTCCCTGAAGTTAGCGTACATTTACACGTTAAAAAGAAAACGCCGCTGTTTTCTGCGGCATGTGTAAACCCGGCTTTCTCGAAGCTGATAGCTTACCGTTTGCCGCAAGGCCTTCTTCTCATCGTTCTCTTGTTCCTGGTGCCGATTGAGTCTCTTCTCTGCCCTGGCGTCTGCTTTGGCCTGGCACTCCTCGGCCGTCATGTTATGGTAGAGGGGACATCCCCACAAGGTACGATGCTTGGTGAACTTCCCGGTAAAATGACCTGCAAGGGGGGGGGGGGGGGGTGGCAACATGAAAAAAAAAGTTTATATGTAGCTATAATCCATTGAATACAATATGATAATATTGCCCATTGGGTTATAAAACCTTGTAACTCAAAACTGTCAAATTTTCTGGAGAGCAAAAAAAAACAAAAACACTTTTCATGTCTAACATAAGTACAATCATGTCTAGACAATAAAAATAGGAAGAAATTCTTTGCATAATTAGTGCAATGAACTCTCTTCTGTCTAGTTGCTCTAAAAAAAAAAATATTATCATCTCAGTCAGTCTGCACTTTCTTTTTAATCATTCAGTCTTCATTCATCCATCCATTCATTCTACATGTACCTCTTGAATCACGATCGGGAACGGGACATCTCAATTCTAAATTCTCTTACTTCAAAAGCAGCTACTCTACTATAACCCTGTTCTTTATCTTTCTCTCTTCAATGCTTGTCCCTCTTCATTCATTCATTTATTCATCCATAAATTGATCTATCCATAGATCTTACCTCTTGAATCACAACCAGGAACAGGACACCTCAATTCTACATTCTCTGATTTCAAAAGCTGCTGTTCCGCTATAATTCTGCTCCTTCTCTTCTTGTCTCCGTCTCCGCTCTCTTTGTCGCTTGAAACCTCTCCATTGGTCAGTTTAGATTCACCTTTACCTGTACTTTTCTTCTGTATCTTCTTCTTTGGGCCTCCTGATTTAACAATAAAAGCAAAATATTTACAACTACTTCAAATCAAATATGCCTTTTCACAATTTTTCATTTAATTCATTTTAAATTTAGGAACTTTACATTAATCTTGATTTAAGGAGACACGAACAAACAAACAATTTTTGTTGCACATTAGAATAAAATTAGCTTTACTCTTTTTCTTCTTCTTTGCTGATCCTCATGCTACAAAATAAGTTGAAATAGTTCATTCTGGAAATATTTAAAAACAAACCAAATTTTATCTCTCCTTTTTACTTTTCAATATCTCCCGGCTTATCCTCTTGACGTGAGCATATTGGACATAAAAGCACAAGCAACAACATTACAGTTACAAATGAGGGAAACACATAATAGTCATTGACTTCACAATTTGACAACTGCACACAACTCATCAAGTCATTTAACATGGACATGAGTGGCAATCTGGGTGAAAAAAAGCAGGAGTGAGTAGCAAAGTCCCTATGGTACTCACTTACAACAAGGCCTAAAATAAAAAATTGTTGCATTGCCCTTTGCGACCGACCCACAAATCTGAAAATCTACAGTCTGCATTTTAAAAAAGTTTTCTTTTAAAACCGTTTTTTAGATTATTTTTTTTATTAATGAATACAAAAATATGTATTTTATTTGTTTAAATGGGATATAAATGCGTAAAATCAAATTATTCCCAAATTCTCACTCGTCTTCTCGTCTTCAAAATCCTATTAGCGTAAATATGCAAGTAGACCCCGGCCTCTTGTATGTACATATAGTTTATACCATGCACTGCACCAGCTAGAAAACTGAGAAATATCAGCCAAAAGAGGGCGGGAAAAAAATCTTAAAAAAAGAAAGAAAAATAAGGTCCAAAAGGGCGTCAAAAAAAAAATCTTAGAAAAACAAAATCTCTGACCGACCGACCCATGTTTTGGCACCTAAAGGGCAATACAACAAGTTTTTATTTTAGGCCCAATGTATCTCCTTGTTATAAGACATAGAAATGTAGAGTGCATTACGGTTACATTATACCTTGCCCATGTGGTTTCCTTGAGGCACATGAGACCAAGGCTAGTGAAATGAATGCTTCACAGTGAAATGAAAAAGCACTCCCTTCAAATCATTTGCCATTGACTACAGGCCTTTCACCTTTACAAATTAGTTGATCGTCTGTCGATGATGAACCAATCAGGGCTCTGTTTCATAAAACTTGTTATCACTCACAAGGTACAATAACTGTTATGCGCTACCGAATAAATGATATCGTGGCATTCGATTGGCTGAGAGCAAATTTGTCACGGAAATGTAGCATTTGCTATTCATAACAAATTTTACGAGACAGGGCCCAGACTCATTCCTAAAATTTAGAGATCCTGTGCCCTGTTTCATTCAACTTGTTATCACTAACAAGTTACAATAACTGTTATAAGCCACTGAAATCATGTCTTTTGATTTGCTGAGAGCAAATCTGTCATAGAAATTTAGCATTTGTTATCGATAACAAGTTCTACGATATAGGGCCCAGAATCAGTCCTATAAATTAGAGATCCTGTGCCCTGTTTCATTAAACTTGTTATCAATAACAAGTTACAATAACTCGTCGCTGTTTTCACGAAGTGACGGTAGTGAAAAAAAATTGCATTCACTTTGCGTTACGATTCTCCTCACTACAGTCACTTCGTGAAAATAGGGACGAACTGTTATAAGCTACTGAAATCATGGCATTCGATTGGCCGAGAGTAAATTTGTTGTAGAAATGTAGCATTTGCTATTGATAACAACTTTTATGAAACAGGCCCCAGGACAAGGGACCCATTTCACAAAGCCTTTTCTCAATGAAAAATGACCAAAAAAAAATCCAATGACAAATCTGCTGATAACCAATCAGAAGCAAGGATTTCAGTAGCTTAGAACAAAAACTGTCATTTGTCACTGACGACAAGTTTTGTGAAACGGCTCCCTGATTTGACCTACCTCCATTGACCGATGCACCTGACTCCGTATCAGAGTGGTGGGTCTCTGACTTTCCCCGTTTGCGGCCTTTCTTGTTGTTGGTCTTCTCCGCGGTCGCGGTATCTGTGGTGGGTAGGCCTACGGTAGGTTCACTGTCGGAGCTATCGGAGGTCTTCCTGTCCACTCCCTTACCCGTCTTCATGGGGGATTGGCCTCGCATCCTCATGACTGGAATGGAAATACAGGACAGAGACACAGTGATGAGAGATTAAGCACAGATAAACAATGCATCATAAACTGATTTATATGATATATGTTTACAAACAGAATATTGACTTGTTACATTACATTGTAAACTGACTTATATGATATGTTTACAAGCAGAATAGATTTGTTAAATTGCAGTTTATAAACGGAATATTGATGTACATCAATGAAGTTTAATAAATACAATAACGGACAGATGAAGGAGTGGGGGAAAACAGGTATGGGATTACAAAATACTGATAAGAGAGTTTAAACACAGGCATACATTGTAGGATATGTGAAAGACAGGTGTGGGATAGACTATTAGGGGGTGCTCAAGGTGCCTACAAGTACTATTATTACCCTGGCTATTGCCCAGCTGCCCAAAGGTGCTCAAAGCATTCAAAGAATGTTTTCCAACCATTTTTTTTCTTCTGAGGGCAGGAACTAGTTTGCAGGGACAAACCCTTGTCAGTGGCTGTGCTTAAGTGCCTGAACTCAATGCAATGCGAGACTAAGCTCTTTACTTTAGCTGCTTCAGACACAGCCAGAGACCGACAGAGCTAGGATCTGCTCAAGGCTTCAGGAATTGTGCTTTAGTGTCAAATTAGAGTGTGTGCTTGTAGACTATGGAACAACATGTATAGAGTGGTGAAGTGTGACGTGGATAAGAGCCAGAGCATATAACACTGAGTTCCTATAGAAAATATATTTATTCAGATGGTCATATCTCAGCCAATAATTAACATATTAAATTGGGAAATTCTAAAAATAGATTTTTATGACGTCACAGCTTCGGTACTCTATAATGATACAACACTAATCTGGAATTTACCTTGGTTCGTTGCCCTGGTAACGATGCGGGTGGACTGACGAGTGATCCTTCGATTTCCTTGGTCTTCATCGGACGTTGAGACTTCTTCAACATCGACGGATGAATCAGACTCCCATCTCTCTGAAGAGTCACTGTCTTCCTTCTATAATCAAACAATACCAATTTAAAAAAAAATGAAAATATACAATTACAGGGAGATTCAATTTTTGATAACATTTTGTTTATAAATATGAAAGCAAAAAAAAAAGAAGAAAATGTTATCGTGTTGTATTCATTGTGGGTGCGTATAGAATATTTTTAAAGTTTTTCTGTAAAGAAAACATCCTCCCGAGTCTTAGATTTGGAATAATTGACCTTTTAGTCATTTTGTATTTTGGAACAAATTTTCTGGGAATATTGTCAATACTGCATTACATCCATGTGACAATGCTGATTAGCCAATTTAAAGTGCCCATAAAACCATATTTATAACCATAATTTATATGTTCTCCCATTTGTTTTGTAGGTTTGCAGGAAGTGTACGAAATGTTTGTACTTTTCAGCGCTTATAACGTGAGGTCCATTATCGTTACAGTTAGACCTCATCGGGCCCATGCATGCCATCCCATTGTAGTTTGTACTTGTAACCGTAAAATGTACATGTATGAGTAGGACTCTTACTAGCAATTACTGTAGTATGAAAAGGAGTCGAGTGCAGTGTTCTCATAAACGCGGATCGTCTTCGTAAACGCGGATGGACGCGTCCTAAAAAAATAACGATCCTCTGCATTTTCGCTGACGATTCTTATTTCCGATTCTCGTGTTGCCGATGTGAAAAACGGATTCCACAATGAATTTCTTGATGCATTTCAGAAAGTGTTTACATTGACTTTGAACAGAGACTTTCAATTTATGAGCGATAAATCCTCGGGAAGACAGACAACCCACAAAAGTAGACGGTGAACTGGGGTTACTTTCTTACACGGAATCTGATTTTTGCACCACCGGCGCAGCGCGCGGTTCGGGAACACTAAACCCGAAGAGCGCTGATGAAAAAAAAAAACGGCCACAAAAATGTGAACGATCCTTTTTTTTAAGATGCAATTTCTCCATGTTTACGAGATAGATCTGATCCTTATTCCTTGTTTATGCAGATGATCCTCATTCTCGGACCAGCGCCCTTAAAGTTAAAGTTCAATCGAGTCGATAAGTATCGTCAATTTTCAAAAATAGTTTTTGTCAATCACATCGGTAATTGTTGCCAATGCAGGCCAAACACTAGACCGAAAGCTTCAGTCTCTCTAATCGTCGGTTGTTCCACTGAGACTACGTCTGGCTCCACTAGACCTCCGATTATAGAGACTGAAGTCTGGGGACCTCTTTCTGCGAGGGACTGTACGGAACCAATGGTTCGGTTCGGCAGGACCGCGATGAATGAGATATGCTACGAGATTTTCACTCTTTACATCCTCATACATGCAGTAATATTACAATAATTAGAGTCTAATTAAAAATAACATATATTTAGCTTATTTGACTTACGATAGGTTGCTCATTTAGATCCTAAATTAATGATTAATCCGAGAAAGTCTCGTCGTCAACATTATCCGTCTTGGTTTTAGTTGATGAATATTCATTTTTTCTTTTCGAACGTCCAATAGCTACCGTAGCTACTACGTACGAGTCGGCCCGGCTTGACCAACGAACTCCCACGAAACGAGTGCTCTGATTGGCCATTGGCTATGTTTTGGTAGGTGGACCCGGAAATATATCGGCCGCCGGGTAATATTTCGAATGCATGAACGTACTGCTTCGCGGTTCTCAGATAAAAATTGGATAATTCATATAGATCTAAGTAAGTCCGAAAATTTCACATTCAATAATAGTTTAACAAATTTTGAAAACTGTAATTAGGAGATATATAGACCGACCTAATTTACATCTGATTTAGAAATCAGAAAATCAGATCTAAATAAAGAAAATCGGGGAGAAAATGTTTTGACTTAAAAAGCTGCCATTGTTGGCTATAGCTACCCCCGCGGTACGAGATCTCTGGGTTGCCATCTGTATTAGGGAATGACAACAAATGTCAGTTTTATTAAAGAAATGACCCAAATCAGATGGTTATTGCTGTCTAGCCAAACACCTATTCATTCACCTCATAGTCATACTCATAGCTTCACAGCCACAAGTGTTCACAATGCACAACATACTGTAAAGTGAAAGGTCATGATAATAAGTAACGCCGTAAATAATCAACGGCCGTGGCCGCGCATTCCCACCATCCGACAACGTTAACAAACGTATTTTTTATCAATGCACTCACATACACAACAGTAACACAACACAAGTCAATACAGTCACAGCGCCAGCATGAATATTCGACTAAATCTGTATTTTCTTCTCACCTTTCGCCTTCCCATTTCAATCAACGTTTAGAAGGAATGAATACCAAATGAACCCTTTCACTAATTTCCTTCGAAATTCCAGGTATTTCCAGCAATTTCGCTTGGATTTCGTGTGGTTTCGCTACGGAAAGCGTAAATCCGTCGAATGAATGAATTCGAGATTGCCAATTTTGTAACCAGAATTACTATCGGCAAAATTGTAATAATAATAAGTTTTTCGATAAGACAAGGCTTTTACATTAATCATGTTATTCAAATCACGATTAATAAAATATTTTGTACAGAAATGTAGGATATATGATATTTTTAAATGATAAATCTAGTGATAATCATTATGATTATTTTTAATATTTAAATTGGTAAATTTAGAGCGCGGAAATTCGTCATTAAAATCATAATTTATTACAAGAATTAATAGAATTCTGGGAAACATTCTTGTTTTTATCATATTATAAAAATACTCTAATTTTCCTACTTATATTTCACATCAATAGGTTTTAATAATTTCAATATAAGTACGACAAAAAAAGCTTGCATTTAAAATCTAAAGCGGCTGCGCTGAGTGCAGTGACGAGAAACAAAATGTCAGCGCCCTTGTGCTCTTTTCGGGTTAGATGTTGTTTACGAATGTTTTGTCTTTCTCCTAAATTATCTAACACCCGCCTACAAGTGCATCAGCGGTTCATGATGACAGATGACAGAGAAAGTTTAGAACATTTACATAGGACACACGCATCCTCAATAGCGTTTCGTCAAACGCCCGGGAAAGACCCGGGCGTTGTGTTTCTGCCGGGTTATATGAGCAACATGACCGGCGGGAAAGCTGTGGCTCTGGAGGGGTACTGCAGGCGCCGTGGACATGCCTTTGTTAGGTACGTTTTCGCTCCAATCCCGCGTCACGGTTCAGTGATTTCTACCTTAAAGGTCCTAGCTAGCTCTCTGCATGCACTAGGGAGATGCAACCAGCGTTTAGTATAGTGCATGCTGGTCAAGTGCATCTAAATAATTGAAGGGTCGAAGTTTGTTGTTTTCCTTTATTATAAAAGTAAATTGTAGGCTTAACAGTTAGACTTAGTTAGAGAATCAAAGTGTAAACAAAGTTGAACTAACACTACAGCATGATTTAATTAAATAAGAGGAGCAAAATCTTATTCTAAATGAACAATTCAAATTCAATTGCAAAGTCAAATTTCATGACAAACTAGATCTAGATTATTTAGACTAGGTCTAGACTAGACAGCAATAACCATCTGATTTGGGTCATTTCTTTAATAAAACTGACATTTGTTGTCATTCCCCAATACAGATGGCAACCCAGAGATCTCGTACCGCGGGGGTAGCTATAGCCAACAATGGCAGCTTTTTAAGTCAAAACATTTTCTCCCCGATTTTCTTTATTTAGATCTAATTTTCTGATTTCTAAATCAGATGTAAATTAGGTCGGTATGTCATTTGTCCTAATTACAGTTATCAACATTTGATAACTTAATATTAAATACGTAATTTATGGACTTACGTATATGAATTATCCAATTTGTATCTCAGATCCGCGAAGCAGTACGTTCATGCATTCGAAATATTACCCGGCGGCCGATATATTTCCGGGTCCACCTACCAAAACATAGCCAAATGGCCAATCAGAGCACTCGTTTCGTGGGAGTTCGTTGGTCATGCTGGGCCGACTCGTACGTAGCTACGGTAGCTATTGGACGTTCGAAAAGAAAAAATGAATATTCATTAACTAAAACCAAGACGGATAATGTTGACGACGAGACTTTCTCGGATTAATCATTAATTTAGGATCTAAATGAGCAAGCTATCGTAAGTCAAATAAGCTATATATGTTATTTTTAATTTGTGTTGTAATTGCAGCAGTTATGAGGATGTAAAGAGTGAAAATCTCGTTACATATCTCATTCATCGCGGTCCGGTCGAACCGAACCATTTGTTCCGTACAGTGCCTCACAGAAAGAGGTCCCCAGACTTCAGTCTCTATAATCGGAGGTCTAGTGGAGCCAGACGTAGTCTCAGTGGAACAACCGACGATTAGAGAGACTGAAGTTTTCGGTCTAGGTCTAGACCTGTTTTATCAGATGTATTCAAACATTTTATTTTCTTCAAACATTTAAAACTTGATCATGTATTGTTATTTTAGGTCTATTTTTTGTGTGTGATGATGATTATTATCATCACAAACAATATGGAGTCTAATTGTTATTTATAATTATCATTATGTTTATCATTATGTTTTTATCAAAGACATTACTTATATTAATTATTATCATTATCATCTCCATTATTATTATTATTATTTATTTTGTTATAAAGAAATTTTAGACAGATCTTTCTTTAATTTTGTTTTTGTTAGACAAATCATGCATAGAAAATCTATTGTATTTTTAAAAGATATTTTTATTCCAAAGATTTGATCAAGATTTTGTTCAAATTCAAATTCTTTATAATTTAAGTTAACCTTTCAGTTGGCATCATGACATAAAAAGATCTGACTTTACTCATATAACTTTCTTCATACTGAACTGTGAAGCATTAAAAATACTCTAAATGTAACTTTTGTTGGTTCTATGTAGAATGTATTTTCCTTGTCTGTATTTTGTCAAATTTCTAAGATTACCTATAATTTAATAAATTGTACATGTAGAAGTGCTTGAAGGACAAGTGGCGATTTTGGGGCTAAAAAAAGTATAAAAGTACATGTATATCAGTAAAGCGCTTAGAGACTTTGTATTAAGCGATATATAAAAGCGGAATATTATTATCATATAATTATATATTTCAGTATACAATGTAGAGAGTTGATCAGGGATATGTCACAGTTGACCAAATCCCCCATGTCACATTTACTTAGCATCAGTGATCTCATAATTGTAATTCAAGGTGCAAACATTTATAACTTTCTTATTTTTGGGGCTCTTTTCTTGAACTTTGCCATTCTGATTCTCTTATTTTTAGGCTTTCACACAAATGAACTAAATTACAACGGTTTGATTGCCATTAACCCTTGAATGCCTACCAGGGGGGTGTTTCACAAAGATCCTAAGTAGAACTTAACACTAAGTTGGACTTAAAAATTATGGACAGCCATTGGAGCCTTAAAATGAAATATATTCAAAAGCAGAAATTCAAGTATTTTAGACTTTTTTATAACTTCCACATCAAGAACATGAAATCTCCTTGATGGTAGAAACTATGAATGATTTGAATCAACATTTTATGCCTTTCAAAATAACTTTTACAAAATATTTTCAAAGATGCTAACGGCTTTCCATAATTTTTAAGTCCAACTTAGAGATAAGTTCAAATTAGAATCTTTGTGAAACCCCCCCTCCCCCCCTGAACTGCATGGTCCCAGTACTAAGCCTATGGGAATTTACATCAGTGTTCAACGGGTTATTTTTTTAGAGCTATTTTCTTTCACCAGGTTTGACTACCAGGGGTTGGGCGAGTCCATCGGAGAGATGAGGAAAGGAGAGAAGCTGTTTGACGTATGGAAGTCAGATGCTCTAGCCGTCCTTGATGAACTCACTGTAGGTCCTCAGGTGAGAAAGAAGGAACAATTTTGTTCATATTATCTATCTCTCCCTACCCTCTCTTTCTGTCTGTCTGTCTCTCTTTTTCCTCTCTACATGTCGTGAATGAACTCACTGTCTTTTTGCAGGTTAGAAAGAAGGAACAGTTTTGTTCAAATAATCTCTCTCTCTCTTTATCTCCTTCTCCCTATCCTCTATTTCTGTCTCTCTATCTGTCTGTCTGTCTGTCTCTCTCTCTCTTTTTCCTCTCTACATGTTGTGAATGAACTCACTGTCTTTTTGCAGGTTAGAAAGACGGAACAGTTTTGTTTAAATAATCTCTCTCTCTCTCTCTTTCTTTATCCCCCCCTCTCTCTCTCTCTCTCTCTCTCTCTCTTCTCCCTTTGTCACTCATATTTTTCTATTTCAGTTTTTCTCTTTTCTATAAATCTCTCTTTCTAGCTTTCCTTGATGTTCACCCAATTTGGTCCCCTCTCCCTCTCTCTCTCCTCTTTTCTGTCTCTCTCCTCTTTTCTGTTTCTCTCTCTCTCTCTCTCTCTTGCTACCCCCCCCCCCAATATATAAATGGACATGCTTGATGCTTCTCAACATTTATCTATATTGCTTGATTATGAACTCAATAGTACATGTACATTTTCACATATTGCCTCACATAAGTAAGCTAACAGGAAAACGAAACAAAATTATCCCAGATTTCTTATAATTTATATTGAATTTGAAGTAGGCTGACAGTCATTTAGATTAAATCTGGTGACAAAAATTAAAAATTACCCAGTACTTTTGTTAAAACATCAGTGAGGTGTCTTTAAATCAAATTTAAAGCAAAAGTAATACCATCTATGAGCTTGGCCCTCTATGATTGCAATGTGCATACATGCCAAATGTTCAGATTAAGGAGGAACATTCCTCTTTTTGGGAGAAGATAATTATCATTTTAATGCAGTTGTTCCTCTTCCTGTACAAATTTGTATGTAGTATTGAATAGGAGAGTTAGGATTGTTCCTCTTTTTTTTGAAAATAGCATAATTTGTACAGATTTCTGATTTTCAAATGTTGGCATGTATGAATTGTGTTCCATCATGTTTTTCACTTAAATTAATTATTGCCTTCTCTGCATATTTAGATTCTTGTTGGATCCAGTATGGGCGGGGCAATCATGCTGCTGTTAGCGCTAGAGAGACCTGAGCGCATCCATTCTCTCCTCGGGGTAGCTACCGCTGTACAGTTTGACAAGCCGTTGTCTTACACAGAACAGAAGAGGGGGCATGTACACGAGGTGAGTAGTGTAGCCTTCAAAGAAAAAAAAAAAAATAATAATAGATGTAACAAAACAAGAAAATAAAACATAATGTACAGGAGTGAATTTCTGTTTAACTCTGGAAAACTCACAATCTAGTTTAGTCCCTGAAAAGAGATTTTTGGGAAAAATAAAAGGAAATTAGTGAAAGAGAACCTCCACCCCTAGGACAGCAAATAATAACATCTTCATTGCTTTATTCTAACCTCGTATATAAATAACACCAGCTTATTTTTCATTGTTGTTGTTGGTTTAAATGGACTTACCTTTCATAGCATTTTGTAGCCAAGGAATGTCTGCCTATTTTCCACTGAATGATAATAAATGGCTCAACAAATCATGTAGTTAAAAAATGTGTGTAAAGATGATCTATGAGGGAAAAACACCATAAATGACAGTACAATGTGTGCGTATTTCTTGTAAAATTCTGTTCATCTTTTATACAACTCATTTCAAGGGTTAAAAATCAGTCAGACAATAATCATTTTGGCTTAGATATTCTCCCAATTATGAGTTCAAACACCTTAACATATCATTCCAGGAGAGTGTTTCACAAAGATCCTAAGTTGAACTTATCTCTTAGTTCGAATTAACAATTATGGAAAGCTGTTGGCATCTATGAAAATATTTTGTAAAAGTTATTTTAAAAGGCATAAAATCTTGATTCAAATCATTCATATCTTCCATTATCTAGGAAATTTCATGTTCTTGATGTGGAATTTATAAAAAGCCTAAAATACTTCATTTTTTACTTTTGAATATATTCAATTTTAAGGCTACAATGGCTCTCCATAATGTTTAAGTCTAACTTAGAGTTAAGTTCGACTTGGGATCTTTGTGAAACATCCCCCACATATCCATTCCATTGAATTCAGTTCTAAACTTCATTTCATACCCCATTCTCTTCCCGCAGGCTCGTGGTTCAGCACCCAGCAACTCTGCGTACACCACGCCAAACAACTTTGTAGACAAGCACTACACACGCTGTCTCAGTCAAAACCCCATGCCCGTCAAACAGCCGATACGGTTGATCCACGGGATGAAAGATGACACTGTTCCGTTTCGGACGTCCGTCGACCTCGCCGAGCGTCTGGAGAGCAAGAACGTGGAGGTGATCCTGCGCAAAGAGGGCGCTCATCGCATGTCGGCGCCGGAGGACATACGCCTCTTGCTGGACTGTCTCGAAGAACTCTTGAAAATACGATAGGGACTTCCCCCTAGCAAGCAAGCAAGCTATGAGCCATACACATAATACAGTCGAACCTGTCTATAGCGACCTCCCAAGGGAAACACACAAAGTGGTCTTTGTAGACAGGTACCTTTAGTACATGTTTCAATGTAAAACCATTTTTAAGGGAAACAAAAAATGTGGTCTTGTAGACAGGTGGTCTTTGTAGGCAGGTTGTCACTAAAGCAGGTTTGACTGTGAGGGTTAATTAGAGTGCTTGGTTCAGTGTTGGAGTTGGGCATTCGGTTGATGCAGAAAATTACCTAGGAGCGATAGTGGTAAGAGCACGTATCGAACAACCAACGGAAGGGATGGATGTGCATGTGATGTTCACAAATTGGACTAGTCGATCATTTTTTACACTTCATATTTTGAATGAGTACCTGGTATGCTATGGGTACTGTGCAATACCAATGGCAATGTGCTGCATGATGATTATATGAGGCAGATTAGGGATAATAAATGATGTTATATATTTATGAGCATGAACAAAAATTACTTCCTTGTTATGCATGATCGATGCTGATCTAGGGGTACAAAAAAGATAATGCTGCGCAAGATGCTAAACATCAATGCTCAAAGAAGCATGGACCATAGATGATAGCACAGGGACCCGTTGCATAGAACTTTTAACGCAGCGTTAAGCCCCTATTTTAGCGAGAAGTCCAGATACAGCGTTAAATTTAATTTTAAAGACTTATCTAGACAGTGGAAACAAGTAATAAAGATTCTCACGCTCTCAAAACTCCTGATTTCTTGTTCTTCCTATGCTCAATACTAAGTGGAGGGAAAGAACCTTTGCTCATGTAGGGCCTTTCCTTTGGCATGCTCTTCCTCAAGAGAATTTTTGATAGCAGATCAGTTGAAGAAAAAATCAGCATATAATAATAATTGATTGTTCTGTCATTTTTGTAAGGTCGTTCGTACTTCTGTTCCTTTGTTTTAATGCAGATTCTTTTATGTGGTCTCTTATTTCGTTTTTGTTTCACAAGTGCGTCTTGAGCATTTGATTTTGAGTGGATTCAGCGCCTTATAAATCTCATCTATTATTATTATTATCATTGTTAATTATAATAAATTATTAATAATTTGATTAATCTGATTTAACAAGATACCTAATAGAACCAAATAATTGTATTGTTCCAATGTTCCTTTTTATAATGAGTTTCTACTGAGTTACTTATATATTGCCCCACCCCCCTTAGCCAGTACGTTGGCAGACATACGCCTACCACTGTATGTCCATAGATAAGTAACCATGTACTAAGTGTTTAGAAAATTTTGTAATAAATATTACTAATGTGTAATAAAGCATGGCAGCGTTTCACAAAACCATCATACATCGTAAGTGCAAGTTCATCAACAACTCCTTGAGATCCGTATTTCATTGGGATGTTGATGAACTTGTACTCGGGACTAGTTTGTGAAACATGCCTTGATGTCTTCCTTGCCGTTGAAGTGCCTTGTAGCCTCAAAGCTTCATCTATTACCCTTTTGAAAGGTAATCAAACTTTCTAAGCAAGTTTGAGGTTTCAGTGACACAAAGACTTAACTGCAAATTTTGCCAAAATGAGTATTTGATATAAAAATGTTCAGAAAAATGTGGGCTTTCCAGGAAACACAAAGACTTAACTCCACCCAACACCCCATTGAAGTCAATGGCTAGTGAAACGTAGACTTACATGTAAGCCCAAGTGGACCTCTATCTTTAAACCACTTTTTCTCAAAATGGAGTTACGTCTTTTTGTCACTGACCCCTTGATTTGTATTAGGTCAAAACAGAAAATGGGACAGAACTGTGAAAAGCTCACACAATTGAACAAGTTTTAGCAATACGAAATTTATAAGTGTTTAAAACATGATTTTTTGGATATTTTTTAAAACATTTTTAATTTGGTTTAAGGGGGGGGGGGAGGGATAAATTGTGGAATTGGTCATTTAACTAACAAAATCAGTGACAACTCTGTCCATTTCACCTTTACTCTTGTGGCTATACTGAAGGGAGTGTACAGTATGTATAACATGTATGTGTCCCAAACACCTGAAGATCATACTAACTGTTGATCAAAAGACATCAATTTGACAAAATAACAAAACCAGTTGTGATTCTTATGAATATGTTAATAAACTGAGAAAATTTCCTATCACTGTGATTACTGTAAAAAAGGGAACCAAGTCCACCCAAACTGGACTCCAATATTTGTGTGCACCAAAAAGTTAAACGAAAAGAGTTTGAATTCATGGGGTCAGATGTTAAAGGTCACAGGATGGTTGATCAAAGAATATTCTTCTTGTTTATGTTTTCAAAATGAGAGAACTTTCTGCCACTGTTCCACTGATATTGCCAATTGTCCAATTTAAAATTCCTGTAGTTATTACAATTTTAAAATAAAATCAGTATTATTCATTGTTGTATTATTTTCTTCAAACTTTCATGAGCTATCCTTTTCTGATTTTCTGCTATCTTTCAGAGCAATTTGCTATTAGTATAAACGTTGGACTGCCCTGTCTTGCATAATAAATGTAATCTACCTTTAATATGAATAACATGAAGTACATTAGTAAAAATGTTGAATATGCTTATCCTTTTTTTTTTGTAGAGGTTTATGATTTATTCACAATTTGTGCCACTTTCATTCTTAACAAATTATTATGAATGGCACCTATAGAAGTTGTGACTGAACGGTATGATAGCTTCAAGCAAACATTTGCAACTCTAATGTATAGGTATTTATCTTCAATCTTAACATTTATCATTAGTTTTCTTGCAGATTTGTTTTTGTATGAATCACATTGATTGATATTATTACATGAGTTATTATCCTTCTTTTATTTCTTTATTTAGTTATTTATTTTATATTATATTTATTTATTTATTTATTCATTTATTTGATATACTAATGTATTTATTTATTTATTTATTGATTTAATTAATTATTTATGTGTTTGTTTGTTGTTACTTACTGTGGTCTTAGTGTTGGTAAAGGCATTGAGCAGGCAGTGAAAGTGGGTGGGGGCGCCAGCCTAATTGATGTCCCCCTCTCTCCTTCACCCTCTTTCGTTCTTCCCCCTCTATCCTTCTTCCCCCTCTATCCTTCTTCCCCTCTCTCTTTCTATTTCTCCATTTTCGTTTTTGTGAATTCAGTTAGAAGGCACTCTCTCCCTTACCTGCATCCCCCACTTACTACATGCATCTTGCATTCTGTGACATATTAATAGCTCAATGCTATCCAGTAGTGTAAATAAGAATATGTATGTATGAAGTAGAACATACTTTTGGTTCTGAACCTACATGTATACAAATATTGAGTTTTGGTACATGTCACGAGAGGAGAAATTTTTCTACCAAAGAGGAATAGTCTTGGTATTGATAAAAGAAGATATGAAGAGAAATACTTTAAAGTGTGTGTACATATACTGCACTTATAATAATATGTAAACGAACAGGTTCATTTATTAGAAGCAAGTTTGATACACAGGATTTGTAATTATTACTAGTATTCAGTATTCTTTTGTGAAATGATTATGCAGAGGGGGGGGGGGGGGGGGGGGCGTTAGCTAATTTAAGAAATCAAAATATCAGATATTAGAAATATAAAAATATGTATATTCAAATATTTTGCCTTATAGTCAGTGTTATAGTGCAATGATAATTAAAATGCCTTTTTATTTAATGCAATACTGGTGTATAAAGTGTTTTGTCTATTTGTTACTTCCTAGTTTTACCCCCCCCCCCCCTTTTTTTTCACTCTCCCCCCCCCCCTCTCTCTCTCTCTCTCTCTCTTATCCTTAATTTATTCAATGCAATGTTGTGCTCTGCATTGTCAAATGTCAGTGTCGATAAAAAATACAAATATATCAATATGATCAAACGAATTTTATTGTACAATACTTATCTCAAGAGTCAAGAAGTTATAAAAGAAGTTAATATTTACATCAGTTTCAAACTGAATTCTTCAATGTGTTGACGCACAAATTTGAAATCAGAGAGGCTTTTGGGTAGACCAGTTTAGTTTTCCTGCTCAATATATTATGCGAAAAACAAATAAGAAAACAAACTTAATAAACGAAACGGAAGAATATTTTGGAATTGGAGCAAATGGCAAATGTACACTGTAGCACGCTTCGGGCAGATAGATAACATCAATAATTTCCTTTGACAGAATTATGCGGATAATGTCGCCTGAATAAGCATATAATTGACTGAATTAATTGCCCTTTTCCCTCGGGGGGCCTACCGATAATATGCCATGAAATAAAGTAGGGCACAATATCACACGTTTACGTCACTGAAAGATAAAGGTTAAACAGTTGCTTAGGACTTTGTGTCGTCGTAAATTATTTAGGATCCGGTCTTTCTTTCCAAACAGACTGCATCTATACTTTTTACTTGTTTCTTTCGCGATCCTTCCATCTGGAACTCTTCCTCACTGACACTTGGATCTTGCTCATATTCTTTATCCCCTCATATCACTGCCTCCCCAGCTGTTTGTCTCTCACCTTTCCTCTCATTCACCCCCTCCCCTTTATATACCTCTCTCTCTCTCTCTCTCTCTGTGCCTCTCTCTCTCTCTCTCTGTTTCTCTCTCTCAATCTCTCTCTCTCTCTCTCTGTTTCTCTTGTTCGCTTGTTTCCCCCCTCTCTCTCTCTCACTCCCCCCCCCCACTCTGACCCCTCTTCCCATATCTTACCCTCTCTCATCAATCTATTTCCCTCTCAACCCCTCCCAAACCACATAAGAAAATAACTAAAAGAATGCCCCCCAAAATACATAAAGAAAGTACGTAAAAAGAAAGAAAGAAACAACTGTTTCAGGAAAACACTTTTTGGATGTGTCATAACAATTATTCATAAGTATTTATAAATTTAAATCCTGATCATTTCAACTCAAACAACCCCCCCCCCCCCCCCCCCCCCCCCCTCAAAAAAAAAAAAATCACGTTTAGATGACTGTAAATGGAGTTAAAAATACAAAGC